>JANIJG010015958.1:14132-26843 GCA_024611175.1 Megaceryle torquata
AGAATTTTTTTTTTTTTTAAAATTTTATTAAAAAAAAAAAAAAAAAAAAAAAAAAAAAAAAAAAAAAAAAAAAAAAGGTGTTCCTGTTCATACTTCCCTACAAAATCTTAAAAAAAAAATAAAATTGGCTGTTATTTCCTGAGAAGCAGCTTGGAGCCAGCAGTTAAATGTGTTTGGAGGAACAAATGAAATTACCAAAATGTTTAAAGGTAAAGCACCATCTTAAAGCAAGTGTTTTTAATAGGTATTTTAAATCTTCTGGCAACTTCTACAGTAGGTTTTCTTTTCTGTTTTTCAGGGCAGGTTTATGGTATTTATTTCTGCCATCTGAAGTAGACCGTTCTCTTGGTCGATGGCAGGTAAACTCTCTTTTCTACCAGAAATCGTTTAAAGTAGTTTTCTTACAAAAATAACTAAATAAAAGCAGACCACTAGGTGAGATGCACAGTAGTTTCAGTGAGCTCTTTTGTTTCTGGGTATTGTTGACTGATATCTTTATTTTATTGATATATTTATATAGCTATATCTGCGGTCAGAAATGACACGCAAGTTAGCACAGGATTATATGCAGACTTAGTTGGGTATATGCTCAAATTTGTGCTGCTGTGTGTAGGAAAATACAAATTATTTGACCATTTTCCCCCGTCAGTGTGGAATAGTGAGCCGTGCACTCGGGTATTGCAGCGCTGTCTGTTCAGCTTGTGTTAACTTGGCTGTAGGTTGGTGCGTGTGAACTTACTTGGATGTGTCTTGTTTAAAGTCATAGTAATAATTTTTTTATTTTTAGAATCAGTGGTACAAAATGAGGTTTTAAATGAAAATTCTATTTTTAATTTAAGTTAATATATCGCTTTTTTGTTTCGCATGATGATGAAAGTGCATTATCTAGAAATGTTTCTATCTCAGCTAATGTGATAAAGAAAATAAAAACTTAGCAAGTTGGCTGCCTGTTAGAAGGATGGTAACTGGGGGCTTTAATAAAGAAAAGAGAATGGGTGTATTTCTGTGGAAAAAAAGACTTCAGAGCGAGTTATTTTTGCATGTTCTTTACTAGCTTGTGTATTTACTGCCTTCGCTGTGATGGCCCTTCCTGAGGCATGCTGGCAAATGAGCCGTTCCTCTTTATTGGGAAGAGAAACCGGCGAGTTGGCTACGTAATGCAAGAGCCTTTAACTGGAGAGGAAGCCCGTTGGCTGGTCTTCTCTCTTGGAACCTCTTGCCCAAGGTTCACTGGCTCATGAGAGAGTGAGTGGTCTTTTATATTTTCAGTAAAGCTGTTGGGATGCTGGCAGACATTGAGGCTGCTGGCTACACGGGCTCTCCCACCTTGGAGAAGGGGCGTTGCTTTAAACGGCTGTTACTGTGGTGAACACTGAACTGGGCCGTGTTTCCCCAGACTCACCAGACTTTTGTGTTCTTGAAGCTGACAAAAATGGGTGCTTGCATTACAGCATAATACTGTTTTCTTTATCTGCGTGGTATTTAATGTTTTACATCATCATTTTCCTTCCATAATCGCATTTTCTCATTCTTTCTCCACATGCCTGTATTGCACAATGGTGCTCGATTTTCCACTGTTGGAAGTGGGATGATTGAGATGGTGTGACTCTGCATAAGCAGTTAATTTGTAGTCAAAGCTTTAAAAAAACCGACTCGTCCAGTTTTAGTTGTGCTGTTTAACCGGTAGTGATACAAATGCTGTAATTACAATTACACAGACGGGAGTGAATGACATTTAGCACATTGTGGTTATACTCACCTTGAAGTGAGCTTAGTCATTAAGACAAAGAGCTAGAAACTGAACTTTTAAAAAACTTGGTGTAAATTGGGCAAGATTTAAATAATCTGTCCCTGTTTTATTAAGTTGGGACACTATTTCCAAAATTCATAGGGGAAAATTTATTAGACTAGATCATACCAGGTTGTATTACTACAGCTTATAAGAAAATCGGTTTAGACAAAAGTGAAGGGAGAAAATAGTTCTTATAAGCATGTAAAAGCAGGTGTAATGATGATTAACATAAAAATAAATGAAGGCCCCGTGTTCTGGAGTAGCTGTTGTAGAACTAAGTAATACTCCATATATGCCAGAACATACCTCCCTGTTGAAATGAAGGCATTGACAGTGGCTAAAGGAAAGGGAAAAAAAATCACAAAGCCACCTTAAAAAAATCAGATCTCAGTCAGAAGCAGGTCTCATAACCTGTGAAGCATGGAGAATTTTTTTTATTGTTGTGCACAAAGAGACTTGGCTTATTCAGCAGCCTCGCGTTACGTGCAGCATTCTGCTGTGTGTGGTTCAGGCAGATCTAAAGATTGGTGTTGGCTAAAGTGACTTTAAGTTCTGGTTTATTTTAGAGAAATGTAGAAATTGAAAATTTTCTTCTTGTTACTTGATACTTTATAGGTCTGTACTTTTCTTATTTTAAGCTAAAATCTAAAAGGCTTGGACCAGAGACAATGAAAAAGGGAAGGTCCTTGAGCAAAGCTTGCCTGCTAGCTAAATAAACTTGTGAGAAGCTGCTGCTTGAGTTTTGAGGAGTTTAAGTGAATTCGGTATCTCTTAAAGCCGCTGGTGGTCCCAGTTTTGTTACTTCAGGTGTTTATCGTCCTAGCACTGTGATAGCTTTGGAAAGGATGGGGGAAGGCACTTGGTAGTCTGCTGGTCGTAATGACTAGGTGGTGTTTTGGCTTGCAGAGAGCTGTGGTGTGGGGGCAAGGATTATGGCTGCAGGGGTGTTTGCTTTGCCATTTTTTCAAGAGTTTGGAAAGGTGTTTTGGTGCAAGTGGAAGGACCTACATTTGGAGTCCTTTTTCTGCTGTCTTTTATGAGCTTTGTGTAGAAAAGCTGATTTAAGCAAAAAAAAGTTGTGGTTTAAGGGCTGTAAATTGAAAGCAAACAGAAAATGAAACTTGCAGTATTTTTAGCGTTTGCAGTTCCATGTATCAATTCTGTTAAGTCACCTACTGTCTGAAAGGAGGAAACCAGAACATGCAAGCTAAAAACTGGAAAAAATTGATGCTGAAATTGCTTAATATCCTAGTAGCGACAGTGGCCAAAACAGTCTGGGGTTCTCACGAAGCTGATAAACTTGCTTCTTGCTTGAGAGGATAAGGATTTTCTTCCCGAAATGCATCTGTGTATACCTCTTAGAAGATACTCCATTCAGCAGAGATGAGGAGCAAAGCAGACTTTGATTCCTCTGGGCTTGAAATCTGTAGATCCAAATCTTCATCCTTGTCCTTCTTTGGGCCCTCAACATGATAATAACGTTTAAAGTTTGACTAATAACTATTCAGGTCTTCAATTGCCTACAGGGTCAGGAAGGAATTATTTCCCTAATGCGTAACTTGGCTTCTTGGCTGCTGATTTGCTCAGCGGCAGATCACGCTGGGACAGCCGAAATACTTCCTACCCCAAATGTCAGGCTGTGCCCCTCCCGTAGCGGTTGCCAGTCACGCGGCAGAGGTGATCGAAACGGCCCGGTCAGCGGTTCTTAGTTTGCTGCCGTTTACTATTCCAGAGTAGTAAAGCACTGGCTGCAGTATTAGACTGATAATGGAGCATGATGGTATCGACCTGGACTTTGGGAAGTGTTTCCAGGAGAAGTTGTTAGGTGCTTTGCAGAAGCAGTCACCTTCCTCTCTAGTGTGGGGAATGGTTCACCTAATAACGCGTGGCCGAGTGATCTCATACCTAATTGCCTGCAGAGTCTTTTGGCATTGCTAATAACCTATTCTCTATTGATGACATACACCTTTTGTCTAAAAGGACAAGAAAAGACTATTTTTGGAGTTGCCCTGCAAAAGTTTGTGAACTTACTTAGGTACCCCAAGCGCAAATGGTGAGCAACTTGCTTCTGATTCTGGAATGGGCAAATACCCAGCAGAAATACTCTTCGGGCACTGTCTGCCTTTCACTTTGAAGAAGCCTTTGTCTGTCCTCTCTGTGGTCTATACTGGACAGTTGGAGAGCTGCTCCTACAAGGATTTGGGTGATTCTTTGAGTCATCAGTCGAGCTTTTTTTAAAATGTAATTGGCTTTGCCTCATTTGAATGAGGTGACTCGTTGCTTCATCCTGAATTGGAAGCCTGAGAAGTCGGTTGCAAAAACAAGCTTTCATCTCACGAAGGTCTAGGTATTTACTTGTCATGTCCTTGCTTTGATGAAATAACTGATAAACAAAGGCTTGAAAGTTCATCTTAAACAAAGTAAGAAGTAGAACCACAGAAACTTCATCACAGTTTGAGTTGAGATGGGACTGCTGGAACTGGCCAGCCGCCAAGCTTCGCAGTGCATCGGGCTTCACCTGGCACTCGCTGTCACCTGCTCCCTGAAAACTTTTCTTAAATGATAGAATGATGAGTGAGTGGCACTTCAGTGTCATCTGATCAAAGCATCCTTGTGCTTGGTTCACAAGGTGCAACAAAGATGAAATAACGGCAGAGGGGCTGAGAAAGCGGGGTTTACAGGAGGGCTGCTCGCGCTCGGACTGCTTGGCTACAGGCTTTGGCTGGTTTCTGGGAGCTTCTCTGTGTGCTCCCCTTAGGGAAGAACTGTTGCTGCTTTCTGCTCCTTGTGCCGACAGCATCCCCTCGTTAAAACGGGGGAAAGAAGCCTCAGGAAAATAAGAATTTGTAATTTTATTTCAAAATATCTATTTGAAGAAATAACCTTTCGTATTTTGCTGGTTGATGATAGATCATGAATATAAAAAGCTGGTTTCTGATGGATTTTTTTTTTGTTTGTGCTTGATGTCACCATCAAATTCTGTGTATTCTCTGCTTCCAGAGCAGAAAGCTAGAACAGAATGCCAAAAACCCCAGGCTCAGAGGTATCATTCCTTTTGCATAGTAGGAAGGCGTGCTCTTACTGATCTATTCTTTTATGAAATTGTGCTTGTTAAACTTTCAACAAATCAAACACGTGAGAAACCCTAACTCTATTGTGGACTCTTCCCCAGATACAAATGGAGAATTTTCTTGCTGTATGAGCTACGCTGTAATTCGTCTGTCTGCACAGAGGATGGACACGACACTTCTATGAAACTGTGGTTGTGTCGTGCTTTGCTTTTAACCCAGCTTCTCAAAGCTGCATTTTCTTACCCTGCAATTCACTTACAGATTTTTCCGAGTGGTTTTAAAGACAAAATTAAGCAGTGACTAGAATGTTGTACATGCGTATTGCCAGTTAAATTGACAAGACTCCACGTGTTCTTTGTTTCTGGGATTACACTTTAAACTGATAGGCTTACTTCAGTAAACTTTTAAAAGCCAAAATCTTCAGAAGCTGTAGGACTTGATCTTGTAATAGCTGTTTAAATGCCACTTTGGTTTGTTATTTTTTAATCTCTTGCCCTATCTTCTGTACAGCTCTGTGCTATAAATGATTGACCAAACCCTCAGTTCTTGAATTAAGGATGACTTTGCTAAGATGATAATAATAAATGCACCAAAACATACCTGTAAACATTGCTGACATGACTGACTAGCAGTGCTCGTGCCACTGTTAATCTTGCAGGGCATGCATCTTGTTTACAACCGGAGCCACTCCTTCGCCTCTGGGGTGATTTTCCCACTTCCAGGTGAGCTGGGTTGTGTTTTCAGCCAGTGTCACTGAACATTAGAACTGGGAGATGTGATCCCTTGGAAGGCAACTGTAGAAAAATTTGTTGTTTGGGCTTTTGTTTATTTGGGTGGGGTTTTTTTTTCTTCTTTTGCATACCAAAAGAAACTTTTGGAGATCATAGAATCATAGAGAGTGGTGGGGGTTGGAAGGGACCTCTGGAGATCAGCGAGTCCAACCCCCCTGCCAGAGCAGGGTCACCCAGGGCAGCCCACACAGGAACAGATCCAGGTGGGTCTGGAAAGTCTCCAGAGCAGGAGACTCCACCAGCTCTCTGGGCAGCCTGGTCCAGGCTCTGTCACCCTCCCAGTGAACATGTTTTTCCTCCTGTTGAGGTGGAACTTTCTGGGTTCCAGTTTGTGACCATTGCCCCGTGTCCTATCCCAAGGCACCACTGACAAGAGCCTGGCCCCTTCTCCTTGACCCCCCACCCTGCAGAGATCTGTAGCCATTGATCAGCTCCCCTCTCAGGCTTCTCCTCTCCAGGCTAAACAGCCCCAGGGCTCTCAGCCTTTCCTCAGCAGAGAGATCTTCCAGGCCCTTCAGCATCCTCGTAGCTCTCCATTAGAGAGTATGAGTGGTTACAAGATACTACAGATTGTCAAACCTTGCCTAGAGTGGACACAATTGCATCATCGTAAATCTAGTTAGAATGTACAAAGACAAAGAGAAATGAGCTATACTGGTGCTTCGTACCAGCGTGCTGTACACCGATAGCTGCAAAGCAGCCATCATCGTGCCTTTCTTTAGCTTGCATGCCCTGAGTGACCGGTGTATGTCTTGGGTACTGGCGTGCACTGTGCATAGTATAATGGGTTGTTTGTGGTATGGCTGGGTGTGTTTGCATCAGCTTCAGCTTAGGTAGAACAGTAGCTGTGAGCATGCAGAGACATGGACCTCAGCACAAGCTAGACAAGCCCTCTGAGGACTGAAGATGCTGATGAACCCCTGTTGTTCTTTCTCCTCATTACTGTTGTTATCTGGGAGTGAGCATGGCCCCAACCTACATATTGCTATATACCCTGAAAGCTTTTTAGCCCTAAGGCAAATGGGAAAAGAATAAAGCTCCTTTGTTCCCCATCCCAGCACTCCTTCCCTGGGGAGATCCTCTCTTGGTTACCATGGATATGCAGACTGGTGGTACATTCTTCCTGTCCTTTATTCAGTACACCTACTAACACCTGGACCAGCGCAGCTTTCAGATATAGCCCCGGCTTGTGCTGGTCTGGCCAGACCTGGTGCCGTTCTGCACATTCCTGTGACACAGTGGCTTGGCCAGTTGTTCTCCCTTCTCCACCAGATGTAACGTTTCATAACTTGGCACCAAATCTACCCTTCCATTCATGGCGACAACTAGAAATCTGATTGTCATTTCTTTATGAGTCACTAACGTGAAGCACATAAAGCAGCTTGAGAATTTCAAGAAGTGTGTTTGTCAGCACCACTCCCTTGGACGCTGGGTGGTGGATGAAGCTTCAGATTCCAGGAAGACCCGGAGCAGGCGGGTCAGTGTAATACAGCTCAGTAGCCAAGGAATTTGCATCACAAAAGAGTTTATACATCTTGTTCTTCAGTTGCACTAACTGTGCTTGATTTAGTGCTCTCTGGGTAATTAGGGAATATTTCTTTTGGCCTCAGTGGGCATTGGATAAGAGCTGCTGAGGCTGAGGATGCTCAACAACTGGGTTGGGTTTATTAGTTTCATAACTGAGTTGGGAAGCTCTGGAAAAGTAGGACCAGGTCTGTAGTGTCGGCGTTTATCTAAAAGTGAAGAGATGTAGATGCTGCAGACCTCACACTGTTCCCACTTACTTCACCATGTAAGTGGGTGCAATCCTGAGACCAGGCAGGCTTGTGGGGATGTCAGCCACCAAAACTGCAAGAGAATGAGAAAAAGACAAGTGTATATGCAAATTTAAGCATTGAACAAGATGTTATCAAGCTTTTGTTCACTTGGACTATCTGGATAAATCGTTGGTCTTTTGTGGCATTCAGATATGAAATGAATCGATTTTTGTTTCATGAAAGGAACAGGTTTTTTCCTGTCTTTAAAATACCTTTAAGAGAGAGCAACAATAATAAAGAGAGGATTAGAAAGTGGTGTTTATTGAGAGTGTTGCTGTGGCTATGATGTGTCCAGAGCCATGCAAGATCTTCTCAAGTATGAAAAGCACCAAGCTTTTTACTGCTCTTATTATTTAATTGTATTCTTGTAGCGTTCAAAGGACTCAGCCAGCACAAGGAGCTATTGTGCTTGGAACTGTGCAAACACTCAAGAGACAGAATCGAATTCTGAGTTTAAAGTTACAAGATGAGTAAAATATGGACATTCAGGCAGCTCATTAGTACCTTGCTGTTAAGCATTTAGGTGGGGTCATAGCAAGACCTTTTGGCAAGACCTTATTAGCAAGACCTTTCCCTTCCTCCTCCCTCTGTGCTGCCTCTGTCCTCTTCCTCGCGCCCTCCCCAGCCAGCTGCCACTGTGGTTTTGCAGGCCCCTGTCCTGGCTGCCAGGGCTTTGGGCCGACCAGCGGTCATTTGCCTTTCCCTCTCCCTTGGAGTACTGCCCAGGCTGGGTACCCTGCAGGGAATGGGCATGGTACCCATGTTCACATCAGTTATTTCACCAGAATCCCTGAATGTTGTCACTGAAAAGAGTAAGATTGTGCCCAAAGCCCCTTGAAAACCCTTTGGAGGATCAAAGTTGAGGTTTTTTCCCATGTTTCTTTTGGAAGTGCACATGAAATTCTTTGCCGTTAGCCGCTGCACCACGTGGCATCTTCTCTTTGTATGAGGCCACACAACGCCAGCTGCTGGAGCTGCAAATCTGCTTCTAGGCGATAGCCACAACACGGACCGCTTTCCATCATCGAGACAGCGTCATTCCATTTCTCTTGGTACTTGTCTTTTGCTCTGGCCTTGTGCTCTGTTCCCTTTTATAACTTTGCTCCTACAGCAGTGGCTCTCAAAGGTAGAAGAAGGAGAAAATTCCCGGTAGTGGAGCGAGGCTTTACCCAGACCTGCCTGTCTGCCTGCCATACAATTCTGGGTGCTGAGCAGACAGCAAGAATGAATCAATGCTGTGAGATTGAAAAGCAAGTGTATCATTTAGCTGTTTGGACCAGCAGATGGCAAGTGTAGAGGAAAAAACCCAATCTAAGCGCCAATCCAGGGAATAGACATTAAATAAAGCCATCTGGCGAGCCATATGAGGGGAAAGAAAAAGATGAGACCAAGTTCTGCTTTAAATATCTGCTCACAGCTGAGAGGAAGTTGTTGTGAATTCATGCTATGGAAGAGCAGACTGTCACCCTGTAAGAGGTTCTGTGGAGTGTCAAAACCTTTGGCAGTGTCAAGGACTTAGGAGGAAGGCTCTAAACTGCCAAGCAGAGAGAGCTTAAGAGGCAGCAGCATTTCTGCCTCTGTGAGATCCTGGTGATACTCCACGTAGAACAGTGAATACAGGACTCCCTGATCCCTCACAATGGGATTGAGCAGACCACATCTAGGAACCTGGCCTGTAGAAAAGGATTAAAAGGAAGAGAAGGGAGTGAGTAAGGAGACTATATCCCAAATTCTGAAAGGCATCACTAAATCTGGTTTAATGTCAGTGCCATGGCAGTTTGTTACTTTGCCCTACTACTTTTATTGCCAGAGAAGAGATATGTATGTGGTTTTGCAGTCAGGCTTTTAAGTAGAGTCTCAACAGAGAAGCACAATTCATTGGAAAGGGAAATGGTATCTTACATAAGCGCTCAGCCTTTCTTTTGGAAACTTGCTCTCAGGGAATGTGATTTCAGAGCCCAGAAGTGTAGCAGATGTTATTGCTATTTCTATTTTACAGGTCAGTGCTTTGGTTTTTTTATATTCTGAGAAATGCACACAGCTGGTAGCCTGCCTTTTACATTACAAGAACAAGTCGATTCTGTATCTTATTCTTAACTTACACATGTGCTTTATTTTCCTCATAAAATGAGGGGACTGGGGCACATCTTAAAAATTCAGGTTCTAGTAACCCATATTCCCATAAAGAGCAACGGTGGATCATTTTACAACAAATTCTGGTCTTGATGCCCTGGCCTCTGGCATTAAACAGAACAAATAATCCCACCACTCAGAATTAACTACAATAAAGGGGAAAAAAAAATCAGTATTGTAGTTTCATTTTTTATTGCCCCTGTCGATAACAAGGTTCACATTGATGAGGTAGTAGCTGTATTTTGTGCGCTGTTGGTTTCAGACACTTCTGTGGAAAATGGTTGCCAGATCTCACTGAACAAATTTTTCAAGTATCTATTTTCTTTACATCTCATCTACGTTGCTACTGGTTAGTTATTGTATCTGAGAAAGTTGTCTTTAGTTTCCCTCAGCACCTACTAGCCATGCTAACAAAAAGGCAGGCTTTCTGTCCCTCCACTCAGATGAATAATTCATTGCCCTTCACTTCTTGTGTAAAGTAAATTTGAACTGTTTCTTTTGTAAAAATTATTTACAAGAGAGTCACGAACACACAGAAATTCCTTTGCTGCTTCCGGGCATATCATTTTCTTTGTACCAAGAGGGAAGTATCAGTTGATTTCTGTTCAGTTTTGGTTAAAGTATTTGCTTTATCTAGCGTTCGAGGGACGGTATCCTTTAACTGGGGAAGTCGGAGTTTGGCAGGTTTTCAGTGCTGTTCTGCTGCTATTCTCCCCAGCTCAGCTGAACAATGGGCTGAAGGGATGCTGGCAGTGTTGCTTGGTTACAATTCATCAGTGTGAATCAATGCTTCACGTGGCTCCTTCTGCGTCTGAACAGCCGGCAGACTTCTCGGTGCTGTATTAGGGCTGTCTGGGGAGATGCTGTCTCCGTTACTGTAGAACTATACCGTCGCAGAGAGATTTGGACAGCAGCGTTTGACTCCCAGTGGTCGGAGTCAGGCAGTTTCCACTGTCTGGTTTACATGGCTTTACAAATACGTAGCTGAGGAGAGCAAGTTTTTAGCGTTGTATTTTGTTGCAAGATGCGTTTGATGAGTTTGGCACTTTAGCATCCTTCTGGATTCATCAGGAAGATGAAACCCTTCATGAAGTATCTTGCCCAGGAATAGACACGTGCCTTGCTGAAACCTGCCCACAGGCAAAGTGAAGCATGTAAGAGGAACTGCCGCCTACCTCATACATAGTGCATTTGGCCAGATCTTAAGCTGGCATAAAATGAATCTGGTGGAGTTATGCCAGTGTAGACAAGAGGAAGATGTGACAGGTTATTTTTAATGCTATGGAATGACTTTTCTGTACCCCACCCAGATCCATTTTACTGCTCGCCTGTTCTTGCTCTTCAAGACATGACCAGAAGAAGTGTTAAGAGGAAGGAAAGGTGCCCGGTTTAGGCTCTCCCTCAAATCAGCATTTCCAGCAGCATTGTTCCCATCTGTGTCCTTTTGTTCACTCTTATATAAAAACTGATTCTTATTCTTAGATAAAAGTTTCACTATTTTATCACCTGCTATCTCTCTGCTCCATGTACCACTCACACCCCCTCTTCCACCCAGTAGAAGTTTAAAACTTCCCACGAGTCTTCACAGCATTTTGATTATGCTTGAAAACACCTAAAAAAAAAAAATCAATGGCCATGTGGTAACTGGCAACTTTGCCAGGAGTGTCAGTGAGAAATCACTGACTGAGCTATTTGTGCATGTGTGGCCAGCGGATCACTGGCTTCTGGCACCTACCTGAAGCACTGTCTACATCACCAAGTATCTCCTGTGGCTCTTTACTCATGTGACAGTCCTAGTAAATGTCCTTCAGTCTGTCTACAGAAAAACCCAGAAGTACTTTTCTCATCTTCCTCCTCTCCTTTCAGAGTTGAAATTTTTGTCCCTACAAGGCTTTCCCTCTTTCCCTCTCTCTTTCAGGCTCACCAGTTCTCCATTTCTTCTCAAATTTTTCATTTCTCTTTGCCTCTGTTAAGGGCTTCGTTATTAAAAGCTTGTATTTGCCACACCTTCCATTTTGCCAGGCCTCCTCTCTTTTCTCCAATTTCTGTTACGGAGTGTCAGCTTGTTGCATTTGACATTTAAGGCCATTTGGAATGATTTGTAGGAAAAAAAAATGCACTGAAGTGACATCCAATCCACTTAGTTTGCCAAAGAAGACTCTATAGAAACCCCCCTGAATGCAGCACTATCTAAAATAGAAGTATTTCTCTGATTGGGTTCTCTGCATCATTCTGTCTTCTGGTGACGGTATCTTTAAGACCAGCTTTCATAAAGAAAATCTTTCAGACTACCCACACTATTTAAAATAGAGTTGCACTGGACAGAGCTGTGATTTCTGACTTAGTGCAGTGTTCTGTTACATGACCAGCTTTTCTTTGGCAACAGGCGAGTATTTAATGTCTTAACTTTTTTGGTTTTTTTCCTCTGAATGTTGCTTGGTTGTCTATAAATATTTTTTTTTTTATTGTGACTTTCTTTAAAACCTGGACTAATTCAGCTTTGCTGCTCCCTGGGTCATGACATCTATAATGATTTTGTCTGGAAATTTAAGTGCTTTTGGGACAGAACTTAAACACTGAGCTCTTCCTATTTCTGCAAAAAGACGAGAGAAGCGAAATGAACAAAAGAAAAAAAGAACTCTATTTTTTTCTATCAACTTGATGGGCTTTGGCTTTTGTTTTCAGAAAGATAGTTGAAGCACTGTAATGCTCATCTGGTTTGGGGATAGACTCATTCCCTGGGTAAATACGGAAGTTTCTGGGGGAGGGAGAGATTTCAAGCATAGCTAAGAGACTTTTGCCTGACCCCAAGCCCGTGTTGAACACAGCTGTATTGGGCCACTGAACCTGGCTGCGTGTCATAACAAAAGGAGAGCCTTTTTGGGGGTACACAGCCCAGATGGGCTGGCATTTCTGCAGACACTTGCGTGCGTTTCCCTTCCCTTCCAACATTGCTTTGGTTTCAGCAGATAAAAGGCTATCATAAGTAATTCCCTTTTAAGGTCGCCTGGACTTCTCTAGACATAGAAACATAGAACTGTCTGGGCTGGAAGGGACCTCCAGAGTCATCCAGTCCAACCCCCCTGCTGAGAGCAGGGACAGCCTCA
>JANIJG010015958.1:44269-69482 GCA_024611175.1 Megaceryle torquata
AACAGGAGGAGAAACTTCTTCCCTGGGAGAGTGAGAGAGCCTGGCCCAGGCTGCCCAGAGAGCTGGTGGAGTCTCCTTCTCTGGAGACTTTCCAGCCCCCCTGGATCTGTTCCTGTGTGGCCTGCCCTGGGTGCTCTTGCTCTGGCAGGGGGGTTGGACTCGATGATTTCCAGAGGTCCCTTCCAACCCCCACCATTTGATGATTCTATGAAAAGCAAAGTTTTCTGAAAAAAGGATCTGTTGACTTTTGTGCATAATTCCAGAAGCCCGGCCACCAGTGTGCTGCCCACCAAGCTTTTTGCAACTCTTTCCAGTCTCCTCCTCTGCTGCTGGCCTTCCCCTCCCTGCCTCCCACCATCTTCAGGTTAAAGAAGCAGGTGCTTGTTCATCTCTAGACACAAAGAGTCTCCCCTGGGTAATAGCAGCCATAAAACTCTTCCCGCAGCCTTGGCGCTGGGCAGCTGCACCTCCCGCTCCTTGCGCCAGCACGTGTTGGCGCAGCGCAGTGACTGCGGCGAGCGCTGCCGCTGCCTCCTCCTCCTCAGCCGCTGTGGGCCTGGGAGTGTCTCACCGAACCCTGGGGGAGGGCTGGAAACCTGCCTTTTGAACTGAAAACCTGAGGTATGTCCACTCACAAGCTCGGAGCCCTGGGAAGTCCACACAATTCCCCAGTCCATGTAATTGCAGGGAGAGTTGAGGTGCTTTTTAGGAAAGCCTTGCAGTCCCCCCACTGCAAACCCCAGGCTGCCCGTCTGACCCACGGGTCTACTTTAAAATAGCCATGTCCCTGCTGGGGACATCAGAGTCTCTGGGATCCTGTGCAGGAACCAGAGGCAGCTGGTACTTGCTCCTGGTGTCCTCCACCCTAGGTGCCTCTGACCCCCAGCTTGGGTCACTTTCTGCTTCACTCCAAAGTGGTCTTACCTGGACAACCTTCCTCCCCATACACCACCTGGATCGCTTTGGCAGCTCTCCCACAGCAAAGCAGTTGGCTCTTCCCCCAGGCGACACTGGGGAGCCGTCCAGGGAAGACTCCAGCAGCGATGGTGGCACCTGGTGCTGTGGAAGGTACACATGCCAGCTGCTATAGCAGGGTTTGACTCCCAGTTCCTGCTGAATCGATAAGCTGGGAAGTAGATTCCTCTATAAAAGAACCACTGGTCTGCCTCTTTCTATGATAGCTGCTGTTGGTGCTGTCGCTTTAACCCAGGATTTACTTCTTGCTGCTGCAGGGTCCAGTTGACTTAAGTAATGAGCCACGGGGCAGCGGTGTGGACATAGCTTTTGAGTAAGGACTCCGCTGGCTGCTCCTTTTTTAATCCTGAAGTTCCTCCTTGAGGTTTTTGTAGTAGTTTCTTACAGTCCTCTTTACGGTGATTGTGTGCTTGATTATCCCACATGTACCAGTAATCCATCTGATGACGTTTTCCACAATTTTCCAGAGCAGAGCTACTTTTTTGAATTCAAAAGATCCTTTGTGGGGCTATAGCCCTGCTCCTCTAAGTTATACCCAGTCTTCCTTACATGATGCTATTGCTTGCTTTTTGATAGACCTGCAATGTCATCTGTTTTCCTCCAATTTTCTAGTGCCTCAGCTGAGGGCATCCCCTTCTCTATGCCAGGTATGTTCCCCATATCCATGTACCTTATGCTGATCAAGCTGTGCACACTTCTCCTAATGTGCTTCCAAGAGGAGTGTCAAACCCATTTGGACCCAAAATACTTAAAGCATCCTTCCAAAGTGGAACTTAAGCCAACTCAGACTTCCAAGATGGAACTTAAACCTACTCAGACCCAGGATACCTAGAATTTAGTAGTGGAATCTAGGTTTCCATTGAATCAGTAAACTGAAAGATAGATTTCTCTATAAAAAGTACTTTATTAATAGTGCTACAGCTCGAGCTGGGTGCCTCTGAAGCAGGACCTCAAACAAAGAAATCCCTGAGCAACTATAGCCCTACAGTCTAAATTTTCCCCCTGCCCCGCAACAGTTTGGACCAGTAGCACTATTAGGGTCTGAGATCTTCCTGTTCTTCACTGGGGTCTGAGATCTTCCTGTTCTTCACTGGGTCCTTTCATTGTCTCTAGGTGAGCCACTCCTGGATTCAGCAGTTTGAGCTACTAATGTAAAGCGAGTTGTTCTGAACAAATTCTCTAGTGCTGCTGAAACACTGGCCAGGGACCTGGCTCCTTCTCACAAGCTGGCACTCCTGCCCTGTGCCCTTGCAAGGGACGTCCCCAAAAGCACAGCAGTGCTGGGCTGCCTTCCCTGGATCTGGGGCACTTTTTGGGGAAAGATACACTAATTCTTAAAATAACTCTAGAAGACCATGGCAGAATGGCTGCCTGAGGTCAGAAAGGGAGTGAGGGAGAACCTTGCTTCAAGACACATGGCTGCCAAGGAGAGAGCTCCTCAGGGTTCAGTGTCCTTCCCCTAAGTGAGGAGATGTATGCTGCATGTATTACTGTCTCTAGATGTTTGGTGGACCCAGTGAGAACACATTTCATGACCTCAGATGTCACAAATCAGTCACACAAATCTTTGCTGACATCACGATGCAGGTAACTTTTTTAACATTGGTTTTATTCTCTAGAAAATTGGCTGCTAAGGTTGGGGATGGGACAACACCACATTTCAGGTTTGTCAGAGATATAATATATTATCTGCTTGAATTTTGCCAGAGGGAACGTGCCTGCGTGTTTCAAACTGGCATTTCCATTGTGTGGGTATTTATCCCCCAGTGGCTTTGTTACTCAGAACAAGCAAAGTATGGCATATAAATATTTGGTTAAAAAAAATACATCCTCACCTGGGTGCAGCTGGACGTGGTGGAGCTATGCCAGTGGGCCACAGCTGGGGATCAGAATCGTGGCATCCATAATTCATGTAGAGACTGTAGGATCCCACCTCTGGATGCATGTAGCTTAGAGATGCTACAAGGAACACCTGTAACAGGCTGAGGCTTTAAAGGTATCGATTTGCACGACTGTCACTGCTATTGCAAGAGGACAGCGTGAACCTGAGGCACCCGGAGCTTGTTTAATAATTGACTAGATCTGACAGAGCCCCTGGTACACATTTATCTGTCACCTCCCAGCAGGCATTTACTTTAAACACATATGTATCATCCACATCCATTCTTTCCTCCAGCCAGTTCCTTACTCATTCTCCCTATGTAAGGCAGATGCTCTTGACCAGAAGTTGCTCACCCTCAGCTTTGCATTTCAGTTGTATTCTGGAGGGGGGGCGGGGTTCCAGGTGGCAGGGGAGCCCTGGGGCCGCTGGGCAGTGGAGGTGGCTTTGCCGTGGCCATCGTGCAGCCGTTCGGCACGGCCCGGCTCGAGCGCCCGTGGGTGCATCAGGCCACGCGTCCTGCTTTCGGCTGCAGTAATTAATAAACGTCTGGTTCCCCTTGTGCTAACTCTTAGAATCTCGGAATTTACCAGCCTCGTTACTTAAGTCTGGTGCCTCAGGGACCAGAGCAGCCACTGTGTACTCGCCCTCCCTCCCAGGTTGTGGCCTGAGCATCTGTTGCTGTTACCTGCCCGAAGAGTCACCCTGCAGCCGTCCGGTCAATGGAATCCACAACTTTACTCTGCCTTTGCCACGATATGATGTCTCTCCCGATGAAGAAGGAGAGAGCAAACAGGCTACTGCTCTGGAAATGTATTTGAAATTACAAATATTCTGTTCTCAGGCTTGGGACATGTGTTGGAAATACTTTTAATTTAGGAAATTAATAAGCAAAGTGATATTTTACTTCCAAAAAAAGTGAAGAAGAGAGAAGAAAAGAAGAAAATCAATTGGCTTATATTTATTTGTATTTTTCTGTTGTCTATACAAAAAAAAAAAAGGAATAAAAAGAGTTGTTAACTTTTTACAAGTTGCTTAAATCAGAAAGACCAGAATCTATAGAATGCTTCAAATTGGATATAAATAAAGGAAAAATAACATTCAGTTCTTTCCTAATGTTACTTATACGTCTTACCCGACTGCTGTATTCATCACAAAGACATTTTGTCAGTGGTCCTGAATAGGTGCAGAAAGGGAGAGTCAAAGGAGCTCACCTTCTCTGGTGCATGCTTTTAAAAGCATTTGAGAATCTTCTCAAACTCAATTTTCAGTCAGGAGAGGCTGGTTGATTAACTAAATGATAACGTACTATTGCCTTATGGAAGTGGGAGTAGTCTATGGGATCTCTTATACCTTAGCCTAATAAGCTTCGTCCTATGGCATATTTTTAATTTTTATATATTTGTATATATTTATATAATATATACTTATACATATTTATATAAAATATTTCTATATTTGTGTATAGATAAATAAATGTATGTGTATTTGTGTATAGAGAAATATACCTATGTGTTTGTGTATAGATACAATCATATATTTAGACATGCATTGTCTATGTGTTTCTGTATAAAAGCACACGCAGTATTTTCTGGTTTTACCTTTTAGCAACTCGCCCATATGTATGTTCACACGTGTACAGTGATGGATTGTTACGTTGTTGATGCGACTGACACTTCTTCTACTTCCTTTAGTGACTGTTGCATGAGTTCCTCAAGGATAATGGATCCTAAGATGCGAGAGACTGAAGGAGATGGAGAGGACAATTCAGGTAGAGTCGTTCCTTTCTCCAGTGACCTCGTGAGCTTTGCTGCCGCAGCGCTGCCATCAAAGTGGATCTGTTTGTTTAGAGAATGTGTTCTCCCTTTCTCTCCTCCTGTCTCCAAGGGCTGTTGCATTTTTGATGTTTTCAGAAGCTTGATATAAGATTTTTGTAGCATCTTGTGACCGGGGTAACTTTTTTACGTGACAGGATCCACCGATAAGCGAGATGCTGTCAGGGCTGCCTGGCAGTGCTCCCGTGCCAGCTCCTGTGGGACAGGCACAAGGTGTTGGGGGCAGAGTCTTGAGCAAAATGCCGATTTCATTTTAAGCAGTTTCCTTCACAGAGCTTGCAACTGATCCTAATTCAGGTCTTTCCTCACTAAACAGAGTAGCATTATGTTTGAAGACCACTGCTTGATTTCTAGTTTAATACTTTGTGATCCACTGAGACTCATAATTAGCATTCAGAATATTCTGGGATGTATTATAAAACTGACATTTTGAAAGTGTTATCCTCTCGACACTGCACATTCCACCTGTGAAAGCCCTTTCTACATCTAAATTGGTTTTGGTATCATTGTCCTCATCACCATTATTTAGCTTGCTGAACAGGGGCAGTGAGTTTCCACACTGGAATTTCTTCTCTGTCTCCCAGGCCGTTAATACCTTAAGTTTTTCTTCACAGTCTAATTAACTCAAGAGGCAAGTAGAAACTCTGTTAGGGAAAATTCTACACCATGGGTTATTTCTTGTGTGTCATAAATGTTACAATCCATTCTCCCAAGCTAATAGTAATTTCATGCTATCAGTACAGTCTTGAAAGACACTAATGCAAGAGTGGACTGTGTTGAATTTTCCAGGAAAAAAAAAGTCCACTTATGCAGAAATTATGAAGGAATTATTATAGTTCAAAAAACTTGCATGTGCTGTTGGCTGCATCTTCTTTCTGTTTCTTTACTTAGGAAAGAAAAAATCAAAGTTCAAATCTTTCAAGAAGTTTTTTGGTAAAAAGAAAAGGAAAGAGACATCATCTTCTGGAAGTAGCAGTCTGAAGTTATTCCAGTCAACAAGTGACGTCGCAGCCGCTCACCACACACACCTTAATTATGATTCTGAAGATGAACTTGAGTAAGTCTTTGGACTCAGGCTGGTAAACAAATATGGAATGGTCACAATGTTTCTAGATAAAAGACACCCCAAAATTGCCTCTTCCTCTTGTTCAGAATGCTGCATTCTCAGTTGCCTTTTTCAGGGAAGTACAAATTAAAATGTCTAATGTGAGACAAATCACAAGGGAATTGGATGGGGTGCAGCAAGACTTAATTACCAAAAAAGGCTTTCATTTAATCATAACTAAGCCTTAGGTTATCGTTTCTTTCAAAATAATGTAATTCCCATATTCAGAAATGAATTAGGTACTCAGCTTGTATCTTACCAGGATTGTCTTATGCCCTGAAGATGTAACTCCTAAGGATTGTTAAAGAAATTTAGATGCCTAACCATTTACATGAGGTTTTGAAAGCAAGGAAGGGATAAGAAGATGACTGCAATTGAAACCAGCAGGAATCAGGGGCTGTGAAGTCTTTCTTTCCTCTGTATATGTGTGATTCATCTGACCAAAGGACAAATGTCTGCATCTCAGTTCGTCACCAGCTGCCTTTTAGAACCAGCAGAGGGAAGTCAACATTACTAAGAAAGCTGGTATCCTTCTTGCGTAGGTGACTGAAGTTGTTCAGATGAACCAGTGCCTATTTCTCCCCACTGAACATAAACGGGAGCCAGCGGTGACCAGCTTTGGCATGCATACCTGTGGGTGAACGTCTCAAGTTAGACCAGATGAATCCCAGCCCGTGTATCTCTTTGCCTCTGAAGGTCCTGTCTACGTTTGGGCATTGCCAAAAATGTTGCCCACTACTGAAAGGTAACCATGAGAAACCCGGCCTAACATTCAAATGTGACCCTGGATGGAGAGATGGACTGAAGACCCCCTTGGCTGCCTAAAAAGCAAGTCATTGGTGCATCGGTGGCTGTCGGACCGCTCAGAACAAGCCTCCCAGTCCCCCGGCGAGCAGTGCTACAGTGCCCAGGGATGGGAAAGGGAAACCATCCTGGCCGTTTAGAATGACATTAACGAACGTGGCCACCAGGCAGCGCCAAACAACCAAAAGAAATTATTAACAACTTTTGTTTGTTTGTTTTTTTCTTTTTGTGGCATTGGCAACAGTAACATTAACCCATCTCGAAGCCCCAGGAGTTCTGTGCGGGGAGCACCAGGTCCAACAGTGAACTGTAGTGTTGTTTTTGACAACACATTTTTAAGACATGGATGTCAGATTTTCTTTCCCTCCTGGACGACTCTAGAAGGTCATGTCCAAGGGGGTGCAGTCTTTGGCTGGTTTGGCCGCGTTGCTCTGCTGTTTGCTGCAGGGTTGGTACATGGTTCTTTCTCAATATTTGTTTAAACAAAGACCAGGAAATGCCTTGAAAGGAAGGAAAATAAATTCAAGCACTCATAATCTGAGGAGACATCTAGGGTACCTCCAGTACGCATCCAGGAAGTATCTGTCTGCTAGACAGAGAGAGCAAAGGCAGCACGGCGGAGGAACCGCACTCGTGCAGCCACAGCGCTGGTCTCTGAGACGTGGGCGCGTTGAGCGGCCATCACAGCCCTGGCTGCCACGCACTTTGCAAATTGCTATAGATCTGTCTGACCGTGGATGCTTGCAGAGATCACGTTTTCACTTAGATAAATTGTTCTTCTAATGTCTCTAATGCATTAAGCAGAAGCAGCAGGCTTTCCTTCCTTCTGCAGCAGGAATACAGATCAACTTTTTCCTGCTATTGTTTTATCAAACATATTTATAGCAGCCATTGCAAGGGAAATGTTACTTTCTGCCATGTTTGCTTGTGTTCTTGAAAGTCTCTATGACAATGTCTAAGATCCAGAAATATGCAGTTCTCCCTTGTTTTTTCTTTCTTCCTTTTTTTTTTCTTCTCTACATCTGCTCTGTTAACTTGATGGTTACATGAACCCAAACAGTTCTGTATTCTGTGCTCTGCTTTGCCATTTCATAGCTGTCTTCTTTAAAAAATTTAAAAGAAGGGAGTCCTAGAAGAAATGCCATGTATGTGCATTTGTGGTCCCTGCTGAGTTAGGCTATGACCTAAGCTGAGGAAAATGAGGACGAGACCTCCTAGCAGCTAGCTGTCTGCCCCTGGGTCTCCCATGAAGAAACAAAGTGTTCATGCCCCACATGCAACATCTGCAAAATAAGATCCCTACTGCGTGCATCAAGAGTAGAGAGAGTAAACTGTGAGAGAAGCTGCCCACAGAGCATCTTCTCCTTCCTTTCACTAGCCCACAAAGAGGCTCCATGAAAAAATGTGTCCCCCAGGCTTGCAAAAGAAAATCCCACGCATCTTCACACAATCACAGAATATTCATGGTTGGAAAGGACCTCCTAGACCACTGAGTCCAACCACACCCATAACAAAAAAAATGCCTAAAGACACCCTAAACACCTAAATACCTAAATACCCTGATCAAACACGGCTTCAAAAACACAACCCCCCTAGATGCCTGCCACTAGAGCGTGTCCTGAAGCACCAGGTCTGCCCGTTTCTTAAACACCTGCAGGGATGGTGACTCAACCACCTCCCTGGGCAGCCTGGTCCAGGGCCTCACCACTCTCTCTGTAAAGGATTGCTTCCTAATATCCAGTCTAAACCTCCCCTGCTGCAACTTCAGACCATTTCCCCTGGTTCTGTCAGTAGCTGCTAAGGAGAAGAGGCCAACACTCCTTTCAAGTAGTTGTATAGGGCAATGAGGTCCCCCCTCCGCCTCCTCTTCTCCAAACTAAACATGCCCAGCTCCCTCATCCTCTCCTCACACGGCTTGTTCGCTAAGCCCCTCACAAGCTTGGTAGCTCTCTGGACACCTTCCAGCATCTCAATGTCTTTCCTATAATGAGGGGCCCAGAACTGAACACAGTACTCAAGATGAGGCCTCACAAGTGCTGAGTACAATAACTTCTCCTGCTGACCACACTATTCCTGATAGAAGCCAGGATGCCCTTGGCCTTCTTTGCTGCCTGGGCACACTGCTGACTCATACTAAGCTGGGTGTCCACCAGCACCCCCCGGTCCTTTTCTGATGGGCAGCTTTCCAGCCACTGCTCCCCAAGCCTGGAGCGCTGCTGGGGGTGGTTGTCACCGAAATGCAGGACCTGGCACTTAGCCTTGTTGTACCTCATACAATTGGCCTCGGCCCATTGATCCAACCTGTCCATGTCCCTCTGTAGAGCCTTCCTACCCTCGAGCAGGTCAACACTCCCACACAATTCCTGTCATCTGCAAGCTTACTGAGGGTGCTCTCCATCCCCACATCCAGGTCATCAACAAAAATTCCAGACAAGACCAGCCCCAAAACTGAGCCCTGAGGGACACCACTGGAGACCAGCAGCCAGCTCCATTTCACCCCATTAATCACAACTCTCTGGGAATGGCCATCCAGCCAGCTTTTAACCCAGCGAAGAGTCCATCTGTCTATACCATGATTCGACAGTTTCTCCAGGAGAATGCTGTGGGAGACTGTGTCAAAAGCCTTACTGAAGTCTAAGTAGACAACATCCACAGCCTTCCCCCCATCCAAAAGGCGAGTCACATGGTCATATCTTGATATAGACTATAGGAACTTGTAAGCACCTTGTAAGGATCTATGCAGATGATTCTATGTGAGAACTCTGCTGCCTGCAATACATTTACTTATGACCTCTATGGCAGAGATACATTAAATGCTCTACCACGCTTAAGTAGTAAAATGTGCTTATTCTTCCTATGGTAATGGGCAGTCATTTGCAAGACAGAATCTTACATTAGGAAGAATTCAGTCCATGTCAGGTACAGGCTCCTTTATATGAACTCCTCTCATTTTTCTCCTGGGCTCACCTGTGATACCGTCACCCCGCCTGTAGAGCTGCTGCCTTCCAGTCGAGGGGCCGTAGCTCTTCCATAAGATATAACTCAGTTGCTGGGGCTAAGCTCTCTTTAACTTTGATTCCATTTAATGGATAACAGCATTTGCAAATTTGTGTTTGTTTTTTAAAGGTGTTAGCTCGATTAGCCCCGATGACTGTATTGTATTCCTAAGAGAAGTCTGGACTCGTGTGTGCTGTGTGCTGTGCACACTTAGCTTCTATCGCCCACTCCCTGTTCATCTGACGAAGAGCACTGGCTGTGAAAGTCTGCATGCTTTCACTCGTTTCTTGTATTGTTCTAGGACACATAAAGGCATTATGGGAAGCAGAGCTTTGTCACATGATAGCATTTTCATCCCTGAGACCGGGCATGAACCTGCAAGGCCAGTGAGAGTGTTTTCCCAAGAAAATGTTTCTGATCGGATTAGAGCTTTGCAGGTAATTTACACCATACTTTTTGGGTTTTTCAAATGCAAGAAGTGGAATGTCTTTCTGGGCTCGATTTTTTTTTGGGATAGTATTTGTAGTTTAACATTTGATTAAGACATATGATCTGTCTGTAGCTTACATTAAGTGTTTCATTTGTTAATTAGGCAGCAGTTTCATAGCCTGGTTCTCTGTAAGTGATAGTTGCAAAATGTAGAGTTGTTTGGCTCTCTAAGAATATCTCTAAAGTGAGATGTCCTGTGCTTTGGCTCATTCAATTGCAAAGTTAAAATAAAGGTAACTCATTGACCTGAACTAAAAAATGTACTTGGGAAACCTCCATCGCTATCACATGCTAATGTATATTATGCCACGCCAAAGCTGAAACTCCAGCCTACCATGAAACTGGGACCTCCGCCTCCATTTGGACTTCATACAAAGAGAACAGAGGATGCTGGGACCAGTTCTGAAGATGATGGATTACCCAGGAGCCCTCCAGAAATGTCTTTGCTCCATGGAAACCTAAATCCAGACACAACAACAAGAGTGAGTAGTTCTGGTGTTGACAAAAATCAGTGTTTAATGGCTTGTTTTACCTGTGTGTGGAAGGCAGAATAAATTATTTGGTTTGCTGTATGTGTCGCTACTGAACCTCTGAATAACTCACAAATACCTTACTTGAAATGGGAAATTCTATCTCTCTGTGTAAACAGCTACTTAGAAACTCTTCTCACTAAAATATAAATATCATGCCTGCGAATGCAGAACTAGGAAGGAGGGGATGTGTTTGTGTGTGTGCATGGGGATGCTGGGGTTTTTTTAGGGACCAGAGAGAGCTGACAGGCATAAAAATAAAAAAGACTGTATTCCCCCTTGAATGTGCTGATAAGAGAGTTCTCTCCTTTAATGTTTTCCTAGGCTGTCATCAGAAAAAGAAACATAAAATCATAGAATCGTCAGGGTTGGAAGGGGCCTTAAAGATCATCCAGTTCCAACCCCCCTGCCAATGGCAGGGACAAAATACCTTGAAATGTTGGGTTTTTTTCTCTTTAAATGATAGTTTTGTTACGTGTTATTTCATTCTTTATCTGCATGTCTTACGCTTTATGTTTGCAGTGTCCTTGCTAATCCTTAAAAGTGTAGAGAAAAACAACTCAACATTGTCAGTGTGCACTTTGTGTAGATGATTTCTGCGATTATCTCCGCCTCGTTTGTCACCTTTTACTGAATTCTCTTCCTCATTCCATCCCACAGTTCTCTGACTCTCACAAGCACCTTAGCTCTTTGAGTTTAGCTGGAACAGGCAGCGAAGAAGAAGAACAGGTAACTTCTGCCATATGTATTAAGGGCCAAGCAATTACGCATAGTCGTCTTTCAAAGAAATGTTAAGCCATAAACGTTGCCATCTGCTGCAAAACCAACCCTGTATGTATGTAATTGCATGCCTGTCAGTGTGCTGGCTTTTTTTAATGCCCCATCCATCTAGCAGAAAAGTTGTCATTATTTATCAACATAATTCTGACACCAAGTAATCTCCCATTGGTAATAATTAAGCCCTCTAGAATAGCTCATATTCTGTAGCAAACTTTATGGATGTGATTTAATCTCCACACAGGACCAACCAGATGTAGACATTGAAAGAGTATCCTTCTTTTTAAAGATGGGAAATCGCAGGAAAGGCTGCTTGAGTTACACACACAGGATAGGGGAGGAAGCTTGCTGAGGAGCACTGAATAAAATCTAGATCCTCCGAACTCAGCCCATCCCCTTGTTTAAGTGTAAGGTTACCTCACACTGATGTAGAAGGTGCTTGCCTGATGACAGTGGCTGACATTGCTGCTTAGGATTCAGCCTTCAGTCAGATTCTGGCTGTGGATTTTGCTGAAGTGATGTTTTCATGACTTGAGCAGAGACAAATGGATGGCTTGCTTCAATCAGCAGCCAGCCCTTCTGGCTGATTAAAGGGTGGTTTTGAAAGGCTCTGAAGAGTCCTTTTCAGTTGTCTGCAGCTGGAGTCATGGTGGAAAAAACAGAAGGGGTAAAGGGAAGAGTATTTTCTAGAAATGGGAAGAGGGGTCGAGGGGAATTGCAGAAAGGAGATAGAGAATCTAGTCCTGAGCTGACTATTCCTTGGTAATTATGCAAACTGTATTTCAAGGCCAGCTGCAGCAGCGCTCAGCAAAGATTCCTGGCCACACTTGTTAGATTCCACATGAAGCTATTAGAAAAACTGCATATTTGCAGTGAAATTTTAATATTTTTAAAGAAAAACAGACGGACGTGTGAAGAAAGTTTCTCTTGAAAGATGGTGTAGGCTCTCTGTAAATTTGTCCATTCCAGATGCATGTTTGCTAATGGAGGATTGACGTCTCCCTGTTGTTCCATTAACATCCCTCTCTGAGATGTGACGGTTACTGCGCGTTGCTCAGCCTTTTCCACATGCCCCATAACTTATCTCAGAGCTCTCTTCATCCCAGTCCAGTTTCAGAGCATGGTCAGAAAGCAGCCCCACCTGAAGGCTTTTTCCCAGACTGCAGGGTCTCCTACCTGCTATTTTAGAGAGATTAGTCCTGCTTCTAGAAGTCAGAGGAGACCAGTTTGCAGGGCTGAGGAGTTTTGCACAAGGCAACCCTGAGGTTTTGGGCAGCAGTGACACCTTCCCATGTCTTGGAAGCTTTCCTGTATGGAAGATGGGAGAAGAGGATTGCAACTGAAAATGGGGATGGGGCTTCCTTATATGGCCCTCCACCTTGTGCCGCCCAGCACAACCAGCTGAAGGATGACTGAGCCATGTGCACATGAGATTTGGAGAAAGGAGTCTGCCAGCTGTCCCTTCCTTCAGCAGGCTTTGCCAGAGCCAGACTTTGTGGGACAGGCAACTTCTGCAGCTGGCTCAGAGCTGGCAGTCACTCAGGCTGCTGAAATTTAAGTAACAAACCAGATTCTTGATTTTCCAGCATCATGGCCAACACTGAGCACTGCCAACAAGAAGACATGTGAAGTTCTCGAGGAAAAGCAGAAGCTGGAAGAAAGTCAGGCAAATAATGACGTGCCTTGAAAGAGAACATGTGCTGCCTCTTTATCATGGAGCTGAAATGTCAATGTATTCACTGTTAGGTGCTAATGTATAATGCAGCCACGTATCGTTTGTTGTACATTAGTCATGTTTGAGTACTAGGCTGCAGATACTGTAGAGTGAAAATTAATGAGAGCATCCATTATTCAGCATGGCTGAGCTACCTTTTTTTTTTTTTTTTTTTTTCCTTAAATAGAAAGCAGGATTGGAAGCTCTGGATCCAGCCTCTGCTAAAATCAATGAGAGATTTCCCCTGGCCATTGAGGAAGCTATAGCAGCCCCTCATTACACTGGAGAGTATCTCTTGGCTCAAGTACATAATGCAGAATTCTAC
The DNA here is from genome assembly GCA_024611175.1 of Megaceryle torquata. Taxonomy (NCBI): domain Eukaryota; kingdom Metazoa; phylum Chordata; class Aves; order Coraciiformes; family Cerylidae; genus Megaceryle; species Megaceryle torquata. Next base: position 57,700 of record JANIJG010015958.1, read on the forward strand.
TTGCAGAAAAGACTGATGCTTTTTCCTTCCCTCAGTAAGACAAACACTATCCTGCCCTTCTGCCATACAATACCTGCAGTAAAATACCACTTTCAGGGAAAGAAGAAAGAAGAAAAGAAGGAAGAAGAAAGCCCACAAAAGAAAGCATGACAAAGGAGGAAAGCTCCTCTAATGAAATGAACTGGAATTTAAAGGGGAGTTTATAAAGGGAGTGCTGTCACGAGTTGCCAGAGGTCATGGTAATGCCATGACAGATAATTTGGAAATATTATTCTGTCCATTTGCAAAAACTTTATCCAAGAGAAAGGAAGGGACCTTTTTAGAGTCATTTTTCCCTTTTTGCCTCCGCCCTGGGACTAGGGTAGGTTTCAGAGAAGTTCACAGACAAGCTGGATTCCAGTTTTGTGAAGGTACTTCACCCCTTGGAGCAGTCAGGAGTTGCTTCTGGATGGGTTATTGGCCTCTAGTATTGCCCAGAGTTTCCTTCCCCACAGTTTACAAATGACATTTTGCATTCCACAAAAACTCTCTGGTTATTTCGCAGCTATAAATACACGAGGAGAAAATGGAAGCTGGCTGAAGTGTCAGTGCCACTGATGTTTGATTCTTTTGTCTGTAGGAGGGTGTCGTAGAGTTAGAAGGGACCTGATGACATTTAGGAAGCTGGAGATGCTCCAGCCCAGCGTAGCTATGGATAGGAACGTAGACACAGCTGCTGGAGGACAGACCCACAAAGGAAACTGGCCCTGTAGATTCTGCAACTGAGTACTCTTCATAAATCTGTCTTCTAAAACCTGCTGGCCAAGTGTTTGTCTGCTGTAGATCTTCCAGTTAAATGTGGCTTGGTCCTGCCCAGTACAGCATAACATTCAGGCAGCTCCAAAAGCCGAATTTCTAACAGCAGTATTCCACCTCAGTGCATTTTAAAGAGATGTCAAAAAGGGAAAGAGGAAACCAAAAAATGCCAATAAACATGGCCCCTTATTTGTAGAATTGTTTTCACACCTTTGTTTCTTTGTTTGATTCTCTGTTTGGGGATTTACTGTTTTTTGTTCAGGTTACATTGAGTCATTCTTCTAGATCCTGCTCTACAGATGGTCAGCTGTTCCCTAGGCATGGAAGTGCTAAAACTGGAGCTCCCCAGATATCTGACAGTACCATCTCGCCTGCAGCCAATTTTGACACTCCACCTGAGCTTTCCTCTTGCTTGGATAATTCTGCTGCTAAACACAAGCTTCTAATAAAGCCCCGGAACCAGAGATCCAGCAAAATGAGAAGATTTTCTCAGGTACCTGTGAAAATAAAGTGTCACTTTTGACACTAAACCAGGAAGTTCTTTCTGGACTTTGTGTTTCAAACTCAGATACGAGTTGGCTGTAGATCTTGTAAAATCTTGAGTCTTTGAGGAGAGTATAGGTGGAGGAGCTGCTTTAACTTTCCAAATATAATTGGGCTTATACTTTCAGAAAGTTCAGAAAGAATAAGTTGTGACCTATTAATTGGAGCCGAATTCTGTACATTAGGACTGTTCTGAATTCAGACCTCTCCCTGACTCAAAATGTGTAAACTCTTTATGTGCACTACTCTTAAAATGAGTCTCCACATAAATAAATAAGAAAATAATACAAAAAGAAAAATTAAAAAAAAAGGTGTGTACAATTAAAAACCCCCTTTTTTAAAGCCATCCTTTTAAAACACCATTTATCTGATTCTTTGTCATATCTTCCAAAGGACATGGCTTATTTTTATTTCTTCTCTTTCTAAAGCTACAGTTTTCAGCTCCTACTATGGCATTTGTGCTTTATGGTTTATTTCAATGTCTTAAATACATTAAAGCTGTTAAATTGACTTGCTTAGCACCAGGAATATTATTCCCTCTGTCTCTAAATATTACTTAGGTGATGTTCTGTATTTTCCAAAACCTGTGAGTGATTGTTAGGCTCAGTAGAGCAATGCTGCGAGCAGCACAGTGATGAGGCCAGTTAGAAAAGCACATAAAGCAATAACTCACTGATCAAACCTCCTTTTCCACTGGAAGATTGTTACTGAAATAGAATTGCCTTGTCCAGTCTGTGGATAAACTACCAGGTGACTGAGCCCTCCTGGTTTTGCATGGAGAGCGTTCACATCTTTGGATAATACAATGTTTAATGTTTTCATGCCTCACTTGGCCTGTACACCTTGCTCCTGGCTAGTGATGTCTTCATAGAATCACAGAATACCAGGTTGGAAGGGATCTCGAGGATCAGCTAGTCCAACCTTTCAAGATAAACTATATATTTATAGTTTCAATGATCTGGCCCAGCACCCTGTCCAGCTGAGTCTTAAAACCGCCCAGCGTAGGGGAATCCACCACTTCCCTTGGGAGATTATCCCCATGTCTTCTGCTTTTATGCTTCTGTGTACGTGGCACTGCAGCTCTGTCTTTGCAATTGCGCTCACAAAAGAAGAAGTTAGAAGAACCCTAAAAGTACCTTCAGAATGCAGGTTTTCTGTTCTGAGGTTTAGGGCCTACATCCAAAATGGATATTTACCCAATAAGCTCCAGGGAATCAGTGGGCTAATACAGGCACCACATGAAAAGGCATATTCAGCAGCTTAATAATGTGCTTTCAAATAATCCCATATATTTAGCCAGCCCTTACCTGAAGCTTAATCACAAGACCTCACAGACGACTCCATATACATTTGCAATCTTTTATCAACCGGTCTGACTCCTGAAAATAAGAGCTGTACACAAGGGAGGCAATGCTGCAACGCTGCGTGGCAGTGGCATTAGACAGAAGACTGCCATATGAGGGCAGAGACTCAGCTGGCATGGAGCGTCATGACCGGATGGACTTGTTGGGTTTGTGTTCTTCCTCCTATGTGCCCTTCCCTCTTCAGAGTCATGCAAGAATGGGTTGTTTTCTTTTTAATCCTAGTGTGCAGTAGCAAAATACAAAGGGATGGATTTTTCTCTTTCAAGTGCTGCTTTTTGCCCAAGAGCAACACAACGTATCCAGTAAGCTCTGGGGAATCCAGTGCCAAGGACAGTCCAATAGCCATTGTTTTGATGAACTTCCCATCTACAAAGGCATGACAGCCCTAGCTGTGCAGAAGGAAGTGTCACTGATTACTTTTATATTGCTTAAATACATTATTCCAGGATCTGCTTAGGTAAAAAAGCATCCAGTATGTAAGTTAAGAAAGCCCTGAGCTTGGCACTGGCAGTGAGTATTGCCTTCAACTCTGACACCTTGGTTGGAGATGCAGTGCTGAGTAAGAAAAAAAGTAAACCCAGACATGGTGATGGAGATCTCTGAATTTCTCTCTTGCAGAGGACCCAGTCTGAATCTCTGACTGATTTGAGCTGCACTCCAGAAGAAGAAGAGGATGAGGAAAAGGAGATGCAGACAGACTTGCCAGACGCTGCATTCAAAGCCAGCAAGCCCGAACTGCCATGCGGAGCAGCTGCAGCGCAGGATGTGGCTTCCTGGCCGACGCCCAGAACGCCTGAGGACCTTCCCCCTGCTATGAGACCAGGGATGACTCAGACTGCTTCTGAGTCTGCTGTTGTACAGGAAGCCCTGCTACCAGAGAATAAACCAGAGGGCTTCCAACCAATACTGGAAACCATATGTGTGAAGTCTGAGTCCTCACTGCTGTTAGAAGACAAAGATTCTGCAAGTTCTTCCTACTTCAATCCAGACAGAGAAGGACAAAAGCAAGAAGATTCCTCAGAAACACCAGTTCTGTTGTCTGGGGATGTGAGCAATGTGTCAATCAATATTTTAAATCAAGAAAATAAGGAGCCTCTTCCTGAGTTTTCAGTAAATAAAATACCATCCAAAGAAGATATTTCAATTAGTAGGAATAGTATTGTTTCCTTGGAAGGGTCAGAAGAAAATATACAGCAGGGTGATCAGATACCTGTGGAAATGCCCTGTAATAAAGAGGCAAAGAAAGAGATTGTGCTATTGTCAGAGTCCAGCAAGCAATTTTCCATAGGTTCCTTCCAGCCCACAGACTTGTTCCATGTTTCACATCCTGCTTCCTCAATGCAGATGGGATCATCTGCTCCCTGCTCTCTGGAGAAAACAAAGACTGCACAAGAGGCTGCTGCTTCTGCTAAGGAGAACAGTCAGTCACTGGTCCACAGGGAGGAATCTTTGGGGAAGAAATCTGCAAATGCAGCCAATGAACTCAATGCCTTGAGGAAGTTTTCTGTCTCCTCTGCACGGGAGAGACCAAGGACCAGAAGCCTACACTTCCCAGAAAGATCGGAGTTGGAAACCCCCTTAAATACTGGATTCTTCCCATGCAAAGCAAAGGTCTCGAGAAATGAGAAGTGGAAAGACTTACAGAAGGGATCAGACCTGGAGGAGGAAAAAGGTAGCAACAAAAAGACAGCTTTGCTGCCAGAGTCCAACTCTGAGAACACAGCCCAACCTACAGAAATTTTGGCTGGCTGCGTTTCACCGGCTGTTGATGCAGCTCTGGTGCCAAGTGATTCTTTGGTGGTACCTCAGAATCAGCCAAGCTGTGAAGATAAAAGTCCTTTTCAAGTGAAACTTAGATCCACCTCACTGTCCTTGAAATACAGAAACTACTCGTCACCAGAATCCAAAGGAATTAAAAGATACAGTGCAGAGTTTAATTTAGAAAAGGAGAGATTGGCTTCCTTTCTAAAAGGTGATAAAGCTCAGGTCAAGAAAACAGCCGACGTAGGTATTGGTGATTCTTTAAGTGAAAAGATCAAACCCAAAGCAAAGTCTTCCGAACAGCTTAGTAGCAAACCTCCGTTGCCTAAAAAGCCAGCCTTGCAAAACGTCACCCTTCCAAATCCTCCTGGGAACAGGGAGAAGCAGGACAAAGCTATTCACTATCCTGAATCCAGAAATGAAGACAGAGACTTGGAGAAAAAGCCAAATCCCTGCAAAGTGCCTGGTAAGACTCCCGAAACTTTATACAGTGACACAAAGTCGTGAGGAGGGGCCGTACCCGTGAGACGCTGTGAGGCAGCCCTGTCCTGACAATCACAGCACCGCTGAGTGTGAGCTGACAGCTCTGCCTCCAGCGCTGTTGCTCCCTGATTCCCCCTTGCTGAGAAGATCACTAGTCAGAAGGACAGCAAGGAGGGAGCAGCAGGCAGAATAAGGGTTTTTTTTTCCTGTGAATTTTGCAGTTCAGGGCATTGTTTAAAGGATGTTCAAAGTGACACTCAAAAAATAAAGGTAATTAGCAAGTATTTCTGTGAAACAGAAATACCAAACCACTAAGCGTCCCCAGTGAGAGCTGCTGTATGGCAACTCAAAAGCCAGAAGCAGGTAGCAAGTGCAGTGCCCTGTGTGGAATGAGTGACTCAGATATCCAGACCTTCTTTTTCACCGTACTATTGAGGCAGAAGTACCAGTAACTGCCTGGCATGCTCAATGTGCCATTTATTTATCGTCTCCTGTGAGCTTTGCTTATTCATTTATCCATCTTTATCATTACTCATTCCTTGTTTAAAAACAAGAATTAACTACCCTGCAGCTTCCTGGAGTTTAAAGCGTAAGATCGTGTCTGCTGCAGCTTGTTAAATTTCACCCTGTTGTCTCTATTACATAACCATGTTAGAGTTTAAAAAAAAATAATCAGTCCTCTGGAGAATAGTGTATTGTGTGCTACAGGCAGAGAACAGAAAAGACTGGAAGTGGCACCACTGTCTGAGGTCTTTGCAACGGCAGAAAACAAGTTAGGTAAAGTACGCTCAAGCAGTTCTAGGAGGAGATCTCTGCTCCTCCCTTCAGAGAATGGCTGAAAAGGGAAAAAAATCATTAGGTCTTCTGATACATGGGAGAAGCTTCTTCCCTGCCCTGACGCTGTCTGGTCACCAAGCCAAAAGATGACCTTAGGACACAGCAGCCCACTTGCCCTTTGTGGTGACAAAAGCCTCTTCCTTGGCCCAGGGGCAACCTGCTGATACCCTGAGTGACAGCAGATTCTAGCTGTCACCTGCCGCAGCATCGCAGATCTAGGCCATAAAGGACGGAATTCATTGTCTTCATGGCTGGACAGGGCTCCCACAGCCATCCATCCAGAGCCCCCTTGCAGCCTGCGGGCAAGGCCTCCCTTTGTATATTCCCAACACCCCCTTTAAAAGCATTTTCCCACCTGCCCTGCCCTGAGTAGTTGATTACTTGTAGTGACACTCAAACCCCAGACTAATTGAGTGGGAACAAGTGAGGAGGAGACCTAGCATGGTAGGGTTGGTCTGGCAGAGCATAGAGGGAAGCAGCAGGAATATCAGTGCCCCTGCATGCAGCCGTCTGTCACATCCCTCTTGCTGAGCCCCAGGGTGCCTGCAGCAGGAGGGAGGCAGGAGACAGTGAGTGCTGGATGTGGGAGAAGGGGAAGAAATGGGGCTGGGGAGCACGTTTCTCCTTCAGGCTTCTCCTCTAAGCTCCTCAGCCCTGGCATGAAGGACACTTCTGCCCCCAGGCTCAGGACTGTCCTCTACAAAATAGGGTCTGCTGGTAAGTTCCATGCTCCCTGGTAGGGGATGCACACGTCAGCCATCTCTGGGTCGAGAAGCCCTGTTTTGGACATGTTCCTCTCCACCTGACAGCATTATGCCAAGTCTGTATGGAGTGGAGTTGTTTAACACGGTGGTTCAGATCGGTCTGTGATGGTAATTTGTCTTCTTCCTTATCCACTGCTCCACTGATCTTCTTATATCATCCTGAGCAAAACTGCTATAGCTTTCCACGTTTCCAGCTTTGAGTCACTTGCTAATGGGTTCTAATAAGTGGGCATGCCAGGACTTGGAGAGTTTAAATACAGAACGGTCCTCTCCAAACAGACCTGAGGTGCTTCCTACCCCTCTTCTCCTTAGACATCTGACCAAGCACCTCCTTCTGCTAAGTTGCCACATCAGCCTGAGCTGGCTACCTGAAGTGGTGGGTGAAGGAGGTGTGCCCACATCCTCTGATTGCCCTGGCACCACACCAGCCCTGGGCTAGGGGAGGCATTTGCAGTGACTCCAGAAGCAATGCCCCTTCATGAGGCATGGGACCCACTGAAGGCTTAGCAGGGCAATACCCTTGCCCAGGCATCTTTGTAAGCTCTTAGAAGTAGTTGCCTCAACCCAGAGAGTCGGGAGCGTGTCTGTGCAACTACAAGCATGATCAGCACGGCCCTTTGTGGATCCTGTGGCTTACCAGCCATCTCTGGCCTCCTGATCTGCTGGGATGATCACTTTATTTTTTGTGCGCAAACACCCTCTCCTAGTCCTTGGGTTCATCAGCCCTTCCACAGAGCTGTGGTCACCACTGGGAGGCACTTGAGGCTGTCAGGCTGTGTCTTCCCACCGCGTGTTAGGAAATCCATGCACTGAACAAGAGGACAATCTGTGAAATGGTGATGCAGGAAGGGGCTGCAGTTCCCTTCTCCTGCACACTCATCTGGAAAAAGTCAGTTTGCTGTGTCTTGGGGTGAGCAGGAACAATTTGGTTCACTGAGTTTAATTATTGGTTTTCAGCACTCCTGGTACTGAAGGCAATGGGCAGGCTGGTGGGATGCTGGTTTACCACCCTGGGTGAATGCAGCACTCCTGCTCTACAGAGCTTTCTGGGGAAATAGCAGGGGATTGCTCAGCCTTTCTTGGGCTGCAAGGTGGCTCTTTAATAGCTGTGTAAAATTAGTCACCCCAGGAGGAGTAATTTTTAAATTTCTGGAGCTAAAGGCACAAGCCTTTGCAAGAATTAAAAGGTTATTGTCTGGGGTTGATACGCTTCGCTATTAATCCTTCAAAGGGCAGAAACAACTAACATACGCTGGCAGGTTATGACAAGAGCAAAACCATAAGCCATACTGGTGTGAATGTGCACATGGGGATATCCAAACCCAGCAGCTGAGGAGCTGTAGTGGCGAGAGATGGTCTAACAGAGAGGCACTCGGGGAGGGATGGTGAACTGAACATCGAATGAAATTGGTGTCTGTTGTCTGGCAAATGCAGGCTCTGAAATGACAAGAAAAATGTTTCTCTACATAAAAAAGACATTGCTTTAATGCTGCCCTGGCTGCAGCTGAAAGAAAGCTCGCTCTCTCTTTTTTTGTTCTCCAAAAGAAGTTGCTTTTTCAGTTGTGTGGAGCTATTTTGCAATGTGGCTGGTTTCCAGCAGTGAAATAGACTTTGATGCAAACATTGCAGTTTCTTGTGTCAAAAAAAAGACTCTCCTGGCATCAGTGGTATAGATCCAGCCAAACACCTCTCAGAGCAGCTTCAGGAAGAAAGAAATGTCAGAAATATTTGGCCAAATCTTTTAGAAGAGCGTTGTCTGGAATGAAGGAATTGGGTGTGTGCAGTGACACAAACACATGTAGTGCTTTAATAAACAAAGGGAACTGTGTAGGCTGGGATATATGAAATGCCATATTCATTTGTAAAGCCCTTCTTGAAATAACAGGTGTTTTATAAAGGAACAAAGACACGGCAGCGTGGAATTAAATACCTGTGCATAAGCAGTGTCACAAAACACCACCGCCTGTGCCCAGGGGGTGTTACCCCCCCCCGTGTAAAGTTGTTTGGACCAGTTTTGAGTATTTTTGCTTTTAAAATATGCAGGGTATCCACAAGTTAGCTTTGTTTGCTGTTATCAAGGTGCCACTTTCAAAAGGCTCTAATAATATGCAGAGAGCAACCACGCTTTGCGGGCACAAGATGTTCATTTTCAGGTGTGAGATCTAAACGTTAGGAAGAGCCTCTGCTGCGTTTTGTGGGCACAAAGACAATATCTGAGGCCATCTCTAAAGATAGGTCAATCCCTAAATCTCAAGGTAATGTTTAACTGCATCTTTGCTGTGGGCAGAACAGGCAGCCCCAGCTACACCGGGATACACCAAGTATGTCTGCCTGTCAGTAGACAGAAATAGGGATGTATTTTCCTTGCGCTTTCTGTGTGTGTATAAACCGATGCACAGTAACAAGTCAGTCGTGGATCTCATTTTGTACATCAAGATTAATGTTTCATCTTCATCCTGTTGTTCACACAACCAGTCTGACACACATTAAAGGGTAATATTCAGCTATCAAAGAGAAGTGTACACATGCATTTCCACAACAGTTAGGCAGAAGAAATTTCATCTATAACATCAGAGCTCCAGCCTGAGGAAAAAAAAACCCAACTACACAACACTGCCCTAGTAAGATACTGAAGGAAACAGATACCTGCACTTAAGGGGCTGCAGCAGGGGAATTTCCCCCTCTAGGGACCACAGAGGCAGCCAGCCCTGCCACTGGCAGACCCAGTGGAGGAGAGCTTGGGTGATTCTGATCTGTGGGAAAGCACTTAGAAGAAGGTGGCTATGGCTCACTTGGCTTCAGGGCTTACTCAGCTTCAGGACCTGGTTTTGGTCCTGCTCTGACAGGGGGGTTGGACTCGATGATCTTCAGAGGTCCCTTCCAACCCCCACCATTCTATGATTCTGTGATCATCCTCAGTGGTCATTCTGGAAACTGCAGAGGGGGTGAAGAGCCCAGAGAGCGCGGCTGGTCTTGTGACTGTCCACATGTGTTTGGTGGCTGTGGTAAGGACATGAAGGGAGGACTTCAGCAGCCTCTGGGTGTGGTTTCAAGTGGCAACAGAAGACCTTGGCAGCCTACATTAAATGCTAGTTTCAATACATGGTGACATGATGCACAGAGCAGCTTGATGGCTTAACAAGTTCTGACCTGGTATCTTCCCATTTTTGGTAACTTATCCCGAGGGGAAGAAGGGGCTCACTTCTCTTCCAAAAAGCCTCATCCAAGCCAGCTCCAAGGAAACCAGGGAAAGATGCAATCACAAGGTTAAAAGCTGTGAGTGAACAAGAGACAAATTGCTGTTGGCGATAGCCTTTATTAGCTTCTGCAGTTGTTAAGTAATGAGTTGAATGGCATATTGTTTGAAATAACACGTTGTAATAAGAACTGAAGAATATGATTCAGATTTAGTTTTATTCAGAAAATCTCCTGAGTGTAACGTGGAAACAAGAGGCTTAGCAGGGTATTTGTGGCAGCTGTGGCCTGTTGAACTCGTACAGCTTCCGATGGAAAATGCCACTGCTTGCATTTCCTCCTGTGCTGTCTCCTCAGAAGTGGCACTTACCAGCTGGGAACTGTTGTGCTGGCTGCTGTGGGTGTGACATGCAGCAGAAGCAGGAATTAGATTCTGCTTTTGAGTACTTCTGGTTCCACTCTGGATATCCAGTTCCTTGAACATTGTGCTTTGCCACGTAGTGAACCATAAAAGCACGTGGACTACCTCATGACTGGATGAGATAAGACAGGGAGGGCTTGTTCAAGGGGATCGCACAGTCACTGAACTGAGGCAGATGTGCAAGCAGCACTTCTCTTGTGAACAGTCACTTGTTGAGAAAGCTTCTGACTTCTTGGTGCCCCTCATGGTACCAAGAGCTTCATAGGAGAGTCTCAGATCACCTTAAACTGCTGACTCACTTCACCGTACTATCATCTCCTGGATTACCTCACCACCTTTCATCCTTCTGGCTGGAACAACAGCGCATGTATACTGCCAAGAAACCTCCTCTGGTTGGAGGTGGGAGGATGTAAAGGACCTCTGGGCAATGGGAAAGATAATAAATATTATATATTTGCCCTTTCTACCCCTTGCAGTAATTCTGGCTGACAGATGAGGTAGCAAATCCTGCACAGGCTGCATCTGATGTTTTTGTGCTGCAGAGAAGGCATTTCCCCTGCCTGCCTGCCTGGCTTGCTGCAGCAAGGACTCCCAGGAACAAAGGCAGAATGGAATTGCTTAAAAAAACAAGAAGGCCCCTCCCAGAAGCAGATCAGCTCTTGATCCTTTGTAGGTGATACTACTCTGCTGTCCTAAGTCAGGCCCATACAGATACAAAGTCTTTAAGATGATGATAAAGGTTTTAGTTCCCGCTATCACAGGGGCATTGTGATACCATCTCTTATGGGATGATACCTGGCTCTGACTTGGCTACCTTCTAATTGGCATGACTGGGATGTCTGGCATCTCATCAGGGAGAACTGTCTGAAGAGCAGAAGTGCTGGATGCCTTCGTTAGAGTATCTGCCTTAAGAAAAACATGGTTATACCAGCAGCCTCCAGACGTATCACGGCAGGACTGGGCACCCTGTTGTGGTAGGTAACACACACTGAAGTAACAGAAAGATGAATCCTAAATCCATGAGCATGACAGAGAAACAGGAGCAGGGGTAGCACTGAGACCATTACATGGGGCTCAGTAACTAGCGCCTGGGCGCAGCACTCCTTTTGTCAGTATTGGCTGGGGAGCAGAGCGGGAACAGCGTGCGGTTCAGTTGCTGTTTACAGAAAGTCCCTGTGGTGTGACAGGGAAAATAGGATGAACCACAGAGGGTGATTTTGAATGTCAGAGATGAAGAAGTACATCACTAGCAGCGTCAGGGCAAAAGCCCGGTTCCCAGTATTGTGGGAAAGCTGGTGGGTGGGTTGAAAAGGGTCTTAGGGGCAAAGATGTTGGAGTTTCTGAGAAGTGAGACATTACAGACAGTGAAGGAATGTAAAATGATGGTGGGAATGGATGTGAGTGGTAGTGTGTCTGTAGCTATACAGTCAGTGAAGAAGCCAAGTCTTCTCAGGGCTGAGAAGAAGCCTGTACACAGGGGAAAGGGTGTGTTTGATGGGATGGATTTACAGGATGACTCTAGCAGGGCATAGAATCATAGAATGGTAGGGGCTGGAAGGGACCTCTGGAGATCATTGAGTCCAACCCCCCTGCCAGAGCAGGGTCACCCAGGGCAGCCCA
>JANIJG010015958.1:73247-94326 GCA_024611175.1 Megaceryle torquata
CTCTTCTCCAGGCTAAACAGCCCCAGGGCTCTCAGCCTTTCCTCAGCACAGAGATGTTCCAGTCCCTTCATCATCCTCGCAGCCTCCCTGGGACTCTCTCCAGTATTTCCCTGTCCCTCTTGAACTGGGGAGCCCAGAACTGGACACAACACTCCCGCTGTGGTCTCACCAGTGCAGAGTAGAGGGGAAAAAGAACCTTCCTCAACCTGCTGGCCACACTTTTCTTAATGCACTTTTTTGGCCAGAAGGGCCCATTGCTGTCCCATGGATAACTTAACTGTCCACCAGCACTCCCAGCTCCTTCTCTGTGGATCTGCTCTCCAGCAGGTCAACCCCTAACCTGTACTGGTGCAGGGGGTTATTGCTCCCCATGTGTAGGACTCTGCACTTGCCCGTGCGGAGTTTCATGAGGTTCACATCCACCCAGCTCTCCAGCCTGTCCAGCTCTCGCTGGATGGCAGCACAGCCTCTGGTGTGTCAGCCCCTCCTCCCAGTTCAGTATCATCAGCAGACTTGCCGAGGGCCCACTCCATCCCCTCATCCAGGTCACTGATGAAGATGTTGAACAAGACTGGACCCAGCACTGTCCCCAGGGGGACACCACTGCTGACAGGTGCCAGCTGGACTCTGCATCACTGATCACAACCCTCTGAGCTCTGCTGTTCAGCCAGTTCCCAACCCATCTCCCTGTCCGCTCTCCTAACCCACACTCCCTGAGCTGAACCCCATCCCGTGAGGATGTTATGGAAGACAGTGGCAAAAGCCTTGCTGAAGTCAAGGTAGACACCATCCACTGCTCTCCCCGCATCTTCCCATCCAGTCACACCATCATATCACACCACAGTAATCAAGCAAGCGTGCGCTGAAGCTGATTGCAACTCGCTCTCATCTAACCATGTACATAAACACTGTGCCAACAGAGAGAAGCATGCCTTCCCCTCTGGCTGCTGGCGACTCCGGAAGAGATCCCAACAGTCCTGCAGAGCCAGCCTGGATCTCCATAGCAAGGCAAAAGCAGAGAGGTGTGCAGCAGGAGCAGGACCTCGACAGAGAGGAACTTGTGGCTCCGGATGCTAAGCCAGATACAGAGAAACAGAATAAAGAGAAGGAACAAAGAGAGGTACTTAGAGTACAAACTTGTGATGCTTTCCCATCACCTTCCTGTAGTATTCTTTGGATCTACTGCTGTATTACCAGTCGCACCATAATGATTACAGATACTTAACGAGTATAGTCACGAGTAACAAAGAGCGCTCTCGGAAATGTCTTACAGATCCAGCGTTATCTGGTTTGTCATATATTGTAATTTTATATCTCCAAGAAGTCCTGGACCTGTGTGAGGTGTGTAAAATTTGTTGGGTGCCTGATACAAACTTCCAAGCTCTAATATGTGTATTAAATGCCAAAATACCCCAAATGAGGTGCTAAATTGTACAGCCTCAGATCTCTCAATACAGAGGGAGTACATTCTCTTTATCCTTCTAAGCACAGCATCTCATTGAACCTCCTATACCTCCTGACTGATTTAACAGTGAATGAACAGCTTGGTCCCAGAAACTCCTAGGTAACAATTTTTAGAGCCTTGAGGAGTGAAATAAGATAAAAATAAATTTGCACTTGCAGACGGTGCCAAGATATAAATTCTGGTTCTCTGTTGTATGGGCAACTCAGACGCCCATGTGGTGCCATGGAACATGGGCTGATGCAGCCTCTTCAAAGATCCCATGCAAGAGATGGTGACACCTGTAGCAAGTGATGACAAAGCTGTGCCAGCAGAAGTGCTTGGCATAAATCCAGAGCAGTCCCAGGGCTTCCCTGGTACTGGGCTAGCTCACGGGGGCAGCAGCGTGCGAGCGCTGCCTGGACCGCCTCCTGCACGGTACAAACCCCGCGCTGATGCAGGAGCTCTGTGCCCTATACCAGTATAGCATTCCCAGTGCAAATGGCCTACTTTCTTGCTTCAGATGGTACTGTAAGAAACCCAGATAACTGTTATATTATAGCCCAGAATAAGAGAAGATCTCCAGATGATGAAAAATAGCTGTGGTTAACTAAGCAAGAAATAATACCTAACAAAATGTTTATGCAAGATCATGAACTGCAGCAAAGCTCAGCATTGTCATCAAGGCTTTAAATGATCCCAAAATGCAGTTTCTGTGTCAGAATAGGAAACTCCAGATTTTAGCTGGCAATGATCCCTAAAATTCATGCCATGCATTTTATTTACCTATATCAGCTAACAGAGAAACATGCCAAGGTGCTGCTGACTGCAGTGCATGAGGCTTGGTGCCACTGTACTGCTCCCACATTCTCCTTCTCCCACATGGCACCAGGAACTGTCACTTCAGGGTGGCTTTTGATACCAGCAAGAAAATCCATGGGAGGACGTGTTTGATTTCTTTTTTTTTTTATGGAAAATCCATCTACTGTCAACCATCCAAAAATACAGTGCCCTAGCCTACAGAATCTGGGAGGTGGAAGGGAAGTGGGAGAGAACAGGGCTGTTTCCAAATCCTGTATATGTGACGAGAGGTGTGTAAAGGGCTGGGAATATAATTTGCATTGAAGACTATAATAACCTACTTATAGATACCAGTATGAATAAAAAGTATAGCGGGACAGTTTTTGTTTGTGGGTATCATGGACACTAACATGAAACCACTGGAGCTCTCTGAACGGGTATCAGCTCAACTGAGAGGATTGGGACCAATGTGTGACAAGCACATGCAGTCTTTGGATGTCCCCTCCCTTTGCCCGTGTTCTTCCAGACTGGTCTCATTCTCTCTGCATTACTTGGATTTTGTCCCTCTCTGTGTGTAGGGGTCAGTGAAGCAGCAATGGAGCAAATCTTCACACCTGGCACCTAAACCCACTTCTGAAGAACAGAGGAAAGAGACAAAGTCTGAAGTGAAGGAGCTGCTGCTGAGAACCAATTCGCTGTCACGTTACGTCCCTGGTAGGAAACAAAACGCTTAAAATGTAGATTGTTATCTCACAGCCTGCTAAGAAGAAATCCTGCTTGGGCGTGCTGGAAAAGCAGTAAGGGCAAGATCCTAATCTCTTCCCCAGCCCCACGTCCGCAAGGGCAAACTCGTTTCTCAACACTCTGTGTCTGGAGTTTTATTTGGTGGCAATTCTTTCGACCACATTGATTACAGAGTAATTAAAAGTCAAGTTGAAAGAAATGTGAACAGGGAGCACGAGGCTGTTTCACAGGACGGGGTCCCAAATGCACTATCCCAGAGTAAAATGTAAAATACATGCAAAATTATTTTAATAGCTTTCAATTTTAATGGGGGTTTCCTCGTCAAGCTGGAATGATGTGATCACAAACTGCCCATCAGCCCTCCCACAATAACTTTGAATCTCTTTGGTAAGCTCAAATTTGAAAGAAAGGCAGAAGTTTTGAAGGTAATAAAATTCCTGAGAGCTAGGGGCTGGGTGAAGGACGAATTTGCAAATTAATGCACTTGCTATTGAGAAAAGTCTTTTCTTTGGCCTGGGTGTTAACACAGGGCACGGCAAGAAATCCAGGTCATGTTGGTTTTGGTAAATTTAGGGTCCAAAAGATACCAGTTATGAGAAAAAAACATTGTATTCTTCTGAGCACATAATGGTTGTTGTCTCCTCAATCGTGTATTGTAGAAGAAGCTTCCGTGAGAAATGTAAAGATGTTCTACCATAAGGCAAGGTGTGGGAAGATTTTCATGAAAGAAGTAGGATGTACAGCTGCACAGCACGTGAACATTAAATGTCCACGTGTTTCGTTCACAGGAGCTCCATCACCAGCTCTGGTGGATAAAGAGGAAATAAGCCACGTGAAGAAAGCCAGTAATGATGCTCTGGATCAACCATCATGGATGGAACTGGCCAAAAAGAAATCACAAGCATGGAGTGATATGCCACAGATTATAAAATAGAACGGCGCAAACAATTAGCTTCTTTCATAATCAAGTCAGCTACTTATCGGAACTTCTACAGGCCAGCTAATCACCGTGAAGAAGCTCTTGATGCAGGAGAAGGGGTTATTGTACGGCTGTGGAGAAAGCGTGCAATAGGTGCAGTCGAAAAGTTTACCTTCAACTTTATAGCAATTGGGATTTGCAGTGGCAATGGATTACTTAAATGATGCTAAGGACACTCTTACTCTTTGGAAAATAAAACTTTTGCCTTACTTATTTCCTGTGTTTTCTGCTTTTAATGATGTTCGCATCAAAACAGGATTGTTGCTAAGCTTTGCTGAACTTCTGCTGTTGCTGGGAACTTCTATTTGTGATGGTTTTCCCATTTATAAATTGTGCACTAGCAGCCTGATTCTGTGGATGTGTTTCACTGGAGTTTCCTGGCACTCTTTCTCTCCAAGCTGGTTGGCCCATGGAGGTATTCCTAAATAGCTGCTCGTGACTACTCCCTTAAAATGTGTTTTCTTGAGCTGCATGTTTGCTGCCAAGTGGTCCAGTTTCTGGGCTCAGGTTACACTTCATGAGGTACACGTACTCACATTTCTGTGTAACCACCAATAAAAACTCCTCAGCTCCTTCTGTGCCAGCGTTGGGTGCAGTGTTTGCAAGCAGGCAAGCAGTAAGGGAACTAACTGCAGCTGGAAGTTCTTCAGTGCATTCCCAGTTGCTTTCCTATCTGAGTGTGTGTGGTTGCAGCCGGCTTTCCTTTCTGTGAAATCATCATTCTTGGTTAGGAAGACGGGATGAATAGCAATGGACAACATGAATTTAGTTAAAAAATAAGAACTGAAAAGGCTTGAGCTAGAGTCCAAACTGAAATGCTGGCAAAAACTGAACTTCATTGTGGCATCAGCTTCACATATCACCCCCTACATAATCTTAATTATTCTCATTAAAAAATGGTCACATAAAGCACTCTTTACTTTCCTACCTTGATATAAAACTCCCGTGCTCATCGGTTTGACTCTCCCCCACCATCGTGGCCTTGTGCTCGTAAAGCCTCCTAGGCTCTTCACCTTCACCTCTTTAACAAGATTGACAGGACTCAACTTGGAGTATGCTTTAATACCTCTTTGTGAGTTAAAGAAGCAAATGACAAACCCCGTTAGGGAATCTCTTTGAAACTAAGTGCCCCACTGCTCAGGGAAGCGTTTCACTGTGCGTATGTGTGTGTGAAGTAACCACCTCAGCGCTGCGCTCCCTCCTCGTGTTTATCTTTGTGATTTTGTTTTTCTTGTCACATTAACATTTTTCTTGGAAAAGCGTAGGGAGGCTTTAGGAAACTCAGCTTTCCTAACACCTGCATTTGCAGTTTCAAATTCTTGTCTTCTCTAAGGAGGTGGGGAGGAAAACCTGATAACTGTGTTTTGTATGGCATGAAGGAACAGGGCATTGGAGCATGTGAATATCCAGGACACTGATAACAGTTTTCAGACGGGTTGTCTTTCATTGTTGAAAATGGGGAGGAGTTGAAGCAAGGTTTACATTTGTCAAAGCCTTTGGATGAAGCAGGTCAGCCTGCATGGCTGCTGAAATCACAGGATCATAGAATGCCTTGGGTTGGGAGGGACCTCTAAAGGTCCAGCACCCCTGCAGTGAGCAGGGACATCCTCAACTAGAGCAGGCGGCTCAGAGCCATCAGGCCACAAGGCCACTGCAGGCCTGATGCAGCCATGGCACAGACCTGCTCCAGCCCATCACAGTAGCCATCGGTGGGTGGCCCAGATGCAGATGGGTTTCTGCCAGCTGTCCCAGGAACTCCTCCTTTAAAAGACACCAGAAGACAGTATGGGCATACCCAGATCAGAAGTGGCAGGACAGATCTCTGTCAAACAAATGCACAACAGAAATAGTAACAGGCCAGGCAACCTTGGGCTCAGTGGCCCAAAGGTTGGTTGTGCAAAGAGCTTTCACCTTGCTCCCCCAGGAGTGAGCATGCACAGTCCTTAATCTCGAGTGACTTTTCATTGCTAATCAAATCATACCCTAAGACCCACAGTAGAAACAGGGACCTTTTTCAGATACAATGAAAAACATCTTAACTCCCTCTGTCCAAAACACCCTTTCTGTAATAAATATCTAATTAGCATAAGGTGTAATTTTAAGATATGCTATTATTTTTTGTAGAAATCTTGGGAAAAAAAAAAAAGTTTCTACATTAAAGGAATATAATCTATAAAAAAAGAACAAATTGATATTCTCCAGTTCTTGCCACTCTGTGCAAAGACCGCAGTGTTTTCAGGAAATGTAGCTGAAGGTTCCGCCTGCCTCCTTACAATTCTCTCCCTGTTTAAAAAGATTAAAACTGTGTTGACTCATGACTGAATTCCTGGACCATGACCTGTTCAGCTGTCTGAGGAAGAGTACAAAGCTCTTGAACTATCCCCTGTTTTCATAGGCGGGTGCTCAGGAATAACGGAGCTGAAAGGCAGAAGTACCGTGGCAAGACCTGTGCAATCTCAAGGAGAACAAGCCCTGTGTTCCCCCTCTTGCAGACACGTCCAGGAGAGGGGGTGAGGGGGAGACCACCTCTTCATGGAGCGCAGTCTGACTCCTCATGCAGCATTTGGGATCTGACTTAGGGAGCATACCAAGGTGGGAAGCGAGGGGTGGACAGCATTCTGCATGTTGCCATTGACTGCGACGTGGTCCAGGTATCGCTGCCTTTGGGTTTCTTCTGGCTTGACTCACTTTTGGTTCTCACGCCAAGTGGGTGTGAAGTACTGCACGGGAGTAGTGGTGACAGCCAGCTCTGTGAAGCCTTACGAGCCCATGAGCAGCCTTCACCTGACCTCCAAGGGAATAGGATGCAGCCTCACGGGCTGCTCAGCCCTATGTGAAACAAACTCAAGGGCTTGACCAATTCTGCCGTAATTATGGAGAAATTTAAGTATCTCAAAATATGCTTCAGAGAAGCAGTGGCATAATGTGCTTCTTTTCACGCGGTGCATAATCGCACTGAAACCAATTGCCATAGGAGGTTGTAGACACCAAAGGTTTAGTTGACTTCAAGAAGCATCCAGAAAAATCAGTGGAAGACAAAATCCATCAAGCGCTGCTCATCATGAAAGCCAGGGCCTTGGCTTGGGAGATTCTGAAAGGCTTTGGGAGCTGGTGTGGTTGGTGGACCTGTCTTCTTCATATTCTCCTAGCACTGACAATGGCCTGGCCTTTGTGCAAGAGAAGACACTTGGCTACCCAGATCTCTGACTTAATGGCTAGGAGAATTTTAATTTTCTCATGGCATTGGTCCATACCCTGATTTCTCCGTTCTAAGTTAGAGGGTCATGCAAGTAGGTCTTGCTATATCTGTCTTGTCAACAGGTAGGCAGAAAATTGTTTCAGAGCCCATGTTTCCTTCTTTGGTCTAAATGGTGACAAATGGTCAAGTTTGTGACAGTGGAAAGATGCAAATACAAATATATTTTTCTTCTCTGTGTGAACAGTGATTTATGTTTCACACTCAACACCACCAGAAAAGCCTTTCAGATCCAATCAGCTTTCCTAAGGACGTCACTGTACTTTTCCAGCTGAGAAGCAATATGACTAACTCAGGCTGATCCGTTTTGCTCAGGCAGCTGCAATATATATTGTTGGTGTATAGCATCTAGCAGGGAAATGAAATGTAAAAATTCACCCTTTGTTTGTGACTCATGCACATAAACCAACACAGTTTGAATTACAGTCAAAGAACAATGGCAAAAT
Organism: Megaceryle torquata; assembly: GCA_024611175.1. Classification (NCBI taxonomy): domain Eukaryota; kingdom Metazoa; phylum Chordata; class Aves; order Coraciiformes; family Cerylidae; genus Megaceryle; species Megaceryle torquata. The sequence continues at coordinate 80,915 of JANIJG010015958.1, forward strand.
GTACTTGAAAAATAGAAGTTTCCCTTCCTAGAAATCCTGCATAGGCCATCTTTGCCTCTCCACTTAACAAGCAAGGTGATGGTCTTCAAGCAATTGTCCTCCCCAGTGGTGAAGGACCATGCGCAATACAACTGACATGGCATGTCAGGTGTCTTTCAGTGCAAAACCTTTGGATCTGATGATTTACTCCATTCACTAGTTGGATTATCCTAATTAGCTACCTCCTAATATTTGGTAATTTTAAGTAAAAATTGCAACTAAATGATTTTTAATGTACAGCAGACTGTAATAAATTTTGAAGGCCAAAATTTCCCTCTGGCCTTTGCTTTGATAGTGTTTTTTTGCACCCTGTTGCCTTTGACGGTAAAAAAATTTTACTAAATCCATTGCAATTTTTTTTCCAGATGAAAAGGAATATAAAATCTTGTTGCCAGTGAAAATATCCAGCAGCAGCGTAGCAAGCAGCGTGCTGTAATTTTGCAATGCCATTAATTCCCTTTTAGTCTCAAGGAGCATAATAAAGTTGCCAAAACGTTTGCTTTGTATACATGATGAGCACTCTGCTGCGGGTAACAAAGGTTTAATTACAGGATTTTGTGTTTGCGGTTAGAAAACTTCTGTACTGTTACGGAGGAGGGAAACGGTGCTCTTTGTGAACAGTGGGCAGTGCTGGATGTCTCATAAAACCTCAGGGGTAATATAACCCTGTGTGATCCAGCCCAGAGTGGCTGCACAGGATTAACTCTTAGAGGAGAAGTCAGTTCAGCTCCCAGGGGGCACAGGTCTCAGGCTCACACACTCCCCATGCTCACCAAGAAGCCCAGCAAGCCACAGGAACAATGGCGTTTTTACAGTGAGGCCTCTTCTATTGTCTGACTTCACAAAATTAATATCTTGTGAAGATTTTAACGGCTTTTTACTCCCAGATAATTCTCTGCATCATGTTTGAAGCTGGAGGCTGATGGGACATGTATTCATAGTCCATGCAGATCTTCTCCCTTTGCAGTACCTTGCACCTCTGCTGCAGATTCTAATTCTCTACGTACACTGGCTGTATTCCCAGAAGAAAGCTCTCCAGCTCACGTAAGGCAGCTGAAATGGAGGTCATTCATGAAGATGTTGAACTAGCTCCCTCTCTGGGATCCCAAATCACCCTCTTAAGAACTGTTAGGAATGCAGCTACTCCTAAGAGTGTGCAAAATATTACTGAAGCAAAGTGATAGAGGACAGTTTTCCTTCCATCCACCTCACACACCTTCATTTTGAGCACATTCATTGTTGATTGCTTTTTGCTTTGCTTATTTACTTATTTGCATACTGCATGTTGCAGGTTGCCAGTTCCAGTGAAGCCTATTCAAGGATGCTGGTACCGTGGTATCTTAACGTGCTGTAGCAAGTAGCCCCTGTTCTTTCCCAAATATGGTTTGATTTCTAAAGTTTAAAATTGACATCTAATTTATTACCCTGCCTTTGAAAGTCAACAGCCTGAGAAACACTTTCATAAAACCAAGGAAAAAGAAAGAGAGCTCTGTTCACTGTCTACTGAAAAGAGGCATTTTGCACCAATGGGTCCTGTGACGATTACCAGTGCATGGCTGCCACGCTGTCACTTGTCACCCATGCCAGCAGCTCCAGGAGACTAGGTAACTGGGCTACTCATGCTGCTCTTGGGCCAGACTGTGGAAAAGCATGGCCCCATCAGAGATGGAGAGGAGGCAGAGAATCCAGCAAGACCTTCCTATTGCCAGCCAGCAGCTGGTATCAGACTGCGTTGAGGTGGAGCCCCTTGTCTCTGGGCTCTAACTCCAGTCACGGGACTCTTTATGTGAGTGACAGCCCAAGGTTCTGTAAAGATATCAACTCCATATCAGAAACTGGAAGTCTCCGGACTGGAGAGTCAGTTTGCCCCACATCATGCTCTGGTGAGTGTGTCTCCCAAAGAAGACCTATTCCCAGATGATTTTTATTCCTTCCCACTACCACTGAATTTAACCCCATTATCAGTAGACTCCTCCAAACTACTGCCTACATTGAAGAACCAAAGAGGTCTACCTGGAAAGAGCAAAAGAAAACACGCAGAGTTATGACAAGAGAAGAATTTAGTTAATAACCCTTCAGGAAAATAAAAGCCACCTTTCTCAGCAGAAATAACAGAGGCTCCTTAACAAGCTGTTGGCTCATCTTCTCTGCACTCATCACCAGAGATAATTTTGATGGGCAGGCTGCCTGCAGACAAGGCAGGAGAATAATGCCCTGAGCCTGTCCAGACAAAGCAGATATCATCTTCTCCATCTGGCCACTCCTTTAAACAAGTGTCGTCTTCTTTCAACTCCTTTGGCTCTTCCTGCAGCGCTCTCCTCAAGTATGGAAAAGGGATCGCTTTTTGCTTAACGAAGCCTTTGTTTGGTTCAGGCCTTTATTCTGAACCGCAAAAATACAGACTCCCAAGAGGAGCCGTGGTGCAAGTCCGTCCCCACACTCCGGTCTCGTGGCACTGCAAATCTCACCCGTGTGCCCTTTCAAAGCCCCAAGGCTATGTAGTGGTTCGGTGGTGCAGCAAATCCAGCTCCAGCGCTCGCAGGACCCACTGGGAAACACAAGGGCCAGGCGAGGGAAGGCCTCGTGGGCACCTCGCAAACTGACCCCGGGCGGTGCCAGCGGAACCCCGGCTGGCAGGCGTCACGCTGGGCCATGTGTTATCATCAGGAGTCAGCACAAAGCTGAGCTGAGGCACAGAAGCACAAGGCGGGAGCAAAGTCACGCTTACTAACGCGTGCGGAACGAGCGTGAGCTCACCATGGACTAGATGTGCTGCACGTGCTTTTGGAATTCCTATTGCCCAGGTTCTTTGTCTCTTCCTCCTCCTTCTCCTCTGTGATTTCCTGATTGTTTTCTGCCGTGGGCTGCCTGCTGCCGAGGGGTGGCTGCATCTCTTCGCTATCAGATCCCACTACTGAGCTGCTCCTGTCAGCCGAGAGCAGGGCACGAGCAGCCTGGGGCAGCCCCCTGCTCCGAGGTCCCACACAAGGGGAGCAAAGGTTGGCCACCCACCCGGTGCATGGGTCCCACTGGCTGCCAGCAGGCAGCATGCTGGGGCAGGAGTCTGCAGGCACCTTCCCCAGGCTGCAGCACTACGTGGAGCCCTCCAGCTGACCCCAGATTTTACCTTTCATAGACACGGGGCTCACTTCAGCTGACTCAATAGAATTGGACCAGTCTTCTCACAGTTATATCTATTGATTAATGAGTGAATTAAGCGATTGAATTCTGGCTCCCTGACCCGTCCATGGTGCAGCCACTGAGCTGATACACTTTTAATCATATTCTGCTCAGCTGCATGTCGGAGTTTATGGTGGTGTTTGCCATGCTCAGGGACCTACTTAGAATGGTGTAATTTGATTACTGTAGTAAGATGCGGTTACTTGCTTGTTTCTGACTAATACATTTTATGACTCTTCCCTGCTGTTAACAAACATAGTGCTGTTTAATTATTGAGACATTTCATCAAAATGTTTTTGAGAGGAAGACAAATTTTATCTTCTGACTAAATAATTAAACATTATGCAAATGTTCACAGGCCCAGCATTCTGGTTATGCAAAACAATACTTGGATGATGGCCTTGTTTGCACACTGAGTTAGAATTGTTGGGCTGTAATTAGCAGCAGATATGGCATTACTGTGATTTGAAAATGTAAACAGGTTCTGGTGAAACAGGACAAGCATGAAGGTAAGGACAAGCATGAGGGCCGGGCTGCAGCCACGCTCTGCAAGGAGAAGGTGGGATGTTTGCCCATCCCAGTTGTGGTCCCAGGCAGAAGGCCAGCCCAGGGCTCACTATCCTGCAGCTGGCAACCTCATCTAAATGCAGAGGCAAGAGGTAAGGGTGTGGGCTGTGACACAGCCTACAGCGTGGGAGAGACAGGAGCAAAGCCATTGCTTTCCACACAAGCCCACTTCACCTCTGCCCAACAGGATGCTCTGCGACTTGTCCTCACGTTTTAGACCCTTTAGCTGTGGCTGTCAGAGACAAAACCCAGCACTTGATGGTCTTAGGGTTTAATTATCTACTAACGGGAGCCGTCCCGAGGCCTGATTTTGAACATGTCAGTACACATGTGCCGTAGCTCTGTAACCTAAGGCTAAGGTGTCATCACCTTGAAAACTCCATGTGTGTCAGCCTTGTCATTTATCACAGCTCTTTCAGGGCAGGAATAACAGCAATCGTGCACATGGCAAGCAATATGCTGGTGATACAGCTACTGCAGTTATCCAGCTCGTCATCACTGACATGTTACAAACGTCAGAAAGAGTTTATTAATTGCTCAGTGTGCTCTGTCTGCCAGTGGTACTTAACGGCTCTGACTGGTGCCTGCTCCTGACCCCTGTCCCATTCACTCGCATTAGCTGTGTGTTTGGTGGGTGGAATTAGCATTTGCCCACGCGGTTGCACAGCACGTGGGATCACATGAGGAGCTGTCATTCTGAATAGTACTTTTGGGGAATAAAATACAATATCAACATACTGCTGTTAAGCTGCTTGCTTTCTCTTTGTGTGCCAGGAGAGTAATCTGCACGCAATTCAGAGGAGGCTGAACACCTAGTTTGCATGTGGAGATGGGAATTGAAAGCTCCTTTTGAATCTGTGAGGAAAGGAATATGCTGCTTCATTTAAACATGTGTGTCCTCGGTGTCCTTCCTGGGGGATGGAGCTGTCTGATAGACCCAAAGCTCTTACGTTATTACTGTAATTTTTGTTGCCTGTTGGAGCTGCAGCAGTGCCTAGCTTGTTGCTACGTACACCTTATTCCAGATGCATGGGTAGGGCTCCTGTCTGACTGAGGTTTGTTTCTCTTTTTCCCCAAATCTTCATCTAAAAAATCCTAAGATGCAGGAAATTGCCTCATTATTTCTAAATGCCATGAAGAATGCTCCTGTCCTGTCCATGTTGTCCTTGCCATCTACCATCCTCCAGCTGCTGCTTGGATCACTGTAGATCTGCTTTGTGGGGAGGAGATGGGCTTCTAAATCGGCAGAAAGATAACACTCAAATGAAAGAAACACCAGTAAAGCCTTTAAGACCAGTCAGAATGACTTAATACAGCCTGGATCCCTGCAGCAATAGGGCCAAGCATGGCATCTCTTCATTACAGAAGAGCAACAGCTCTGCTAGTTTAAATGGAGAGTGGCTTTGATAATTATTTTCAGTGCTGCAGATTTTCTGCTCACACGGATTGTCTTGATGCTTGCTGTGTCTCAGAGGGATAGGAGTTAAGGTTCATCATAAGTACTATAGGTAATTTGAGCAAGAGGGTCTAAAGATATTGGTCTCTTATTCCTTCTCTTCCCCCCCTGCCCCAAATAAGCTGCTGGCAGAATCACTTTGGCACATACTTTGGGTTCAAATGACAGCTCTAATCTTCCCTGAGCTGGCTCTGAGCCTGCTTGTCTGTGGCCGTGCTGCGGTGTGGAATGGCATGCACAGAGAATATGCTGTTCAGGGTGAAGTTTAGACCAGGCAGGTTGATGGGGAGACCAAAAACCTCATTACCAATGATTAGGGATGCACCTATAGGATCTGAACTTTTTAGCTGTATCTGATGTCACAGGGCTGCACACGATTAGGACATGAGCTATAAGACCACGCTTCGTTGAGGCACTCATGACTCTGTTTCTTCTTCCCTTCAGATGAATGTGAGCCGGCTTAACAATTTCTGGTTGCTCTTCACAATTTTAGTACAGAATTATGAAGGCAAAGCAGTTGGGGAAGACAGGAGAGTGGCACAGGATCAGAGCTGGAGGCTCAAGAGCAAGGGCTATATCTCTGCCTGTTGAGGTGATGCTGACTCAAGCCTTCGTAGGCCACAGCTGAAGACTGCAGTTAGTGCAGATTCTCACCCAACCCTCGTCTCAATAATCAAGTTCCACATATAGTTTTGGCTGGGAATTAGTTTGCCAAGCACAGGTGCAGAGGGTCACACAGCTACTGTTACTCATGGGGAGGCAGCCTACTCCATCCTGGTAAACCACCCCATCTGTTGTTAATGTGTTGTCATCAATCCCACCATTCATCTTTTGATGGGAGAAGGAATTTTCATCCCCTGCTCCAGCATGGTGGCAGAAAACATGCACCAAGTTCATCCTTCACCTAGTGCTCCTCCTTTGACAAAGAAAGGTGTCAGGTTGATGCAAGAAAGCACAGGAAGCTTCCCCTGGCTCCTCCATCTGCAAAGCCCTCACCATAGCACATCTGGCTGCAGGCTATAGACCCCCATCAGAAACAGGGCATGTGGCAGCAGTTGCTTTATCCCAGCTTGGTCTGCAGAGGATGCCCAGATCTTGACTTTTCAGTCAGCTGTGGAAGAAAGAGACACCTGCTAACCAGACATCTCCTGGATGAAGGGGCAAGAGTAGAGGGGGCTACTTGCCCCAGCATTGGGTTTTAGCCATCAGTTTGGTACCTGGTTTTGACTCTTTAACATCTGGTGGATGTTAAAGAAAGTTAAAAGTCATCATAAAGACCACTCTTCAACAAAGTGGATCGAAGCATGTCCTGCAGGACCCCACCTTCCTGTGGGAAGGACTGTTGATGAAGAGCTGGGCACGAAGAGAGGTGAGACAAAGAAAACAACGCATAAACTAACATGTGGCCAGCCCACTCTTTGGCAGGGAAGCCCACGCCAGAAGGCTGGAGCATAAAGTTTTAGTCTGTGTTTCTTAGCAGTCAAAAATTTAGATTTGCATTGTTTTTGAAGATTTTATCTCAGATTTTACAAACCTCCATGTTTTTGAAAACTATCCTAAAGTCTTAACAGTGCATTACTCAAGTGGGTATTTGGGCATTTGTAGTGGGTGGAGCTAGAAAATTCTTATAGTTTGTAGCAAAACTACATAAAATAAATTAAGCATTATACGGGAGTCACAGTTTCTCTCAGAGCTTCGTAGAATCACAGAATCATTAAGGTTGGAAAAGACCTTCAAGATCTTCCAGTCCCGCTGTCTACTAAATTTTATCAGGTCCACTAAACCATCTCCTGAAGTGCCACATCCAGATGTTTTTTGACCCCCACGGGGATGGTGACTCCACCCCCTCCCTGGGCAGCCTGGTCCAAGGCCTCACCCTCTTTCAGTAAATAATTGTCTGGTGCAGCTGAAGCCCATTTCCTCTTGTTCTGTCACTGGTCACCTGGGAGAAGAGACCAACACCCACCTCACTACAACCTCCCTTCAGGTAGTTGTAGGGAGCAATAAAGTCTCATCTACCAGTAAGACAATGTAAGGGGATTGTGAGAGATCTTTCCTTCTAAAACATCTTATATTTTGCCTGTGTAACTTGACGTGCGTTCTTTTTCTGTGCTGTCTGGACCTGTAGTTATTTTTGCTAGGAAAGGGTTCCTTCAGAAACCTGTCCTCGCTGAGGGCCTGAATCAGACTTCCCTTTAACTGCAGCTTCCCTGCCTTTGGTGTCCCAACCACCAAGTTACCCCAAGGTAAGCAAAAGGAGACATTATCTCAGTGTGTTTTGCTTACGATAAAAGCGTCCAATCCATACAGTCTAGTTCTCAAAATTTTCCTGAAAAAAAAATTCTGTCTTTTAAAATTAGGAGAGAGAATACCATGAGGCAGGCATGTGGAAAATGAGCTGGCAATCAAAATCCTTCATTCTTAACACGATTTCCTTTTGCTTGGACTATCCCTTCAATAGCAAGTGTATCTGGCTGTTCTTCACCCAGGCATTGGACTTCACTACTGTCAGCAACATTGGCACAATATGAACTTCATGGTTTCCAGATTTATGTTTGTGTGATAGTAGGAATGTATTTAAAAGCCTCTGCCTTCAGAAGGAGATGAATAAATGTAAATGTTCATCACCTCTGAGCATATGGCAGAGGCATTTGTGGCTCAGGCAGAACCTCCACAGTGAGCAAAATGACAGTGATGTGGGGGTGAGGATAGAGAAACACTATTTTTTTTATAAATTGGAGATTGAGCTCTGTTCCTATCCCCCCCAAGAGACTTCTTGGACAGACTGGTTGCTCACTCTCACCTCAGGTTTTTATCTTGCTTAAAGCAGACAGACAATTTATGTCCTGGAAGGGATGGCACCGTCACACCCTACTTGTGCGCGAGATGCGGCCGTGTGTGGAGAAGCGGCATCACAACAGGTAACAGAAGGTTATTTCATAATGTAGTCACAGAAAAGGCAGAATAAAGATTACCTAAATGTAGCAAATTTTGGCTACCAAGCATTTGTATCTGCAATCATATTTTAATGTAATTTTTTACATCCCTTTATTTGTTAAGAGCATTAGCACTGCAATAGGTGCTACACAAGCCACACACCGATACAGGAACTCTACATCCTGCAGCTTCGTGTATAAAGTAAGTTTACAATACTACAAAACAAAACCTGTCTTTTGCAAACTAGCTCAGCCACTGAAGCATTCATTGTTTCAGTTTGTGTCTATAAAACTGTAATGAGATCTGAATTTGTATGAGCGTCAAACCTGTCTCCATCTCTGGAGACTTCCAAGACCTGTCTGGATGCATTTCTCTGTGATCTGCTCTAGTTCTGTTCTGCTCTGGCAGGGGGGTTGGACTTGATGATATTCAGAGGCCCCTTCCAACGCCCACCATTCTGTGTGATTCTGTGTGTGAAAACCATCTGTATTGGTACACACACACCATTCTTTCTAGTCACAGGGATGGAGGGTGACAAAGCACCTCCCTTCCCTCCTTGTCTCCTTCTGCCTTGCCATGGTGCCAGGTGAGCGCCTCAAGTCCTCCCAGTGCTGCTCCATGACTTGAAGCCTGGGTCCTCAACACACCAGGTGATTGAAGGGGAGTTTGCTTTTCCTTTCCCCAGCCGAGTGCTGCAGGGGTGGTTTGTGACCTTATGCAGGAGACACCCCGGGGTGCAGGCCAGTTGCAGGGGCAGCGGGGTGATCATTGCCAATCCTTCTCCGATACGCCCAGGGTGTATTTGTGTCCCTCTTTATTTTTAATGTTGACAAAGGAGCTCAGCAAAGGTGCATCAGTGTCACTGAGCAAGGTGCTCAGCCAGCACATCACAAAAAGGCTTCAGTCATTAAAGGCTTACAGTTGAAAAAAGCAAAGCTGAGCTGAAATGGACGTAGAAGCACTGAGAGTCCCAAGGTGTTTGCTCTGTTAAAAAACAAAGTTATTGGGAGACTGGGAATAAATCCCATCTCTCAGAGAGGACTTGGTTTTCAGTCAGGAGACACAGACAATTTTCAGATGACCCTTTTTCAGCCAAGCAACCATTAAAGACTTTTGCTGCCACTGCCAGGCACCTCTACCTTTTTTTGCACCTGGCCTGGGAAAGCCAGAATACAAGCATGGTGCAAGAACCACAAGGCTGCTGTGCTTCTGAATGAGACAGGAAAAGCGCCTGAGTAGAAGGAGGTCCAAATCAGATGAATGGCAACAACCGCACAGCCCTGCAGAAGTTGGCTGTCCGGCTGTGCCAGGAACAGTCACCACAGCCTACAGGAAATCACACCAGGCCTGGAGAGTGTTTTGCCTCTTTGTCTTTACTCTGGCATTTAGGTAATACCTTAGTAAAAAATTTCCAGTAAGAAATCTTCCCTCTGTTGAAATACGGTTATATATTCTTCTCTTGTGGTTCTTGCTTTTTTTTTCAGCAACCAAAACTGGTACACTAAGGGTTTTAACTTCTCATATTTTTAACACAATTTCTCCCCCCAGCCTCCCCCCCCCCTTTGTTGTTGTTACAGCATTTGCATGTTAACGCTTGTATTTACACACAGTGATTGGAAGTGCACAGTCTCCTCCAGTTTCAAACTGATACTCCAGTGGAACAGCAGTGGCTGCAGGACGAGGGAGTAACTCGGCATGAAGAAAGAATTAGGAAATTTGCTGGCATGAAATATTGTTCAGGCCTCGAAAGAAGCTGCCACTCTTACCAGAAGGAAGCGATATTTTAGTGTGTCAACCCAACAGCCCCAACTCCTCTCCTCTGGCAGCTGCTGCTTTTTCCTTCATTGTTCACTTTTCCATGCGTCAAGCAGTAGAATATGCCACGAGGCATTTGTTTATTGTTGCATTAGGTCAGATAAGGGCAATGTTGAATGTATTTTTTCTGTCTTGAACTTTGCCTTTCTTCTCAGGAAACTAACTTCAGGGGAAGAAGATAGAGGTGCTGAGAAACCACCACATTACACTCAGGCTACTGTTTGGGGAAGTTAACGGTTAATTGGATGCTGTCAAGTTCCAGGAGGTAAACCTTCCAAACACAGGCGTTCAGTCAGTGAAAGAACAAAAAGTAGGAAGGCTCAGACAGTCCTCCTGAAATCACTGTCATTAAACTCATCTTGTAACAGTCTTTTCTTCAGCACAGACTAAGCTCTCCTGACAAAAGGACTTCTATGTGGAAAAGTCTCCACCAGGATTTTTTTTCCAGCACAGAAATGCAAAAATTCATATCCCTAAGCACCACTGATCTATTAGAGGCAAACAGTGGTGGCTCTGATGTTTTTAGCTTGCTGGGATCTCTACAGAAAAATCTGCCATAGATGAAAGTGTGTGTGTGTGCGCGTGAGGATGTGCACAAGCTAATTTTTGCTTCAGAGTTATTGGGCTGAATTTGGTTGGTGGTGGTGTGTGTCTTTTTTGTTTTGTTTTGTTTTGGGGTTTTTTGTTGTTGTTGTTTTTGTTTGTTTGTTTGTTTGTTTTGGTTTGGGTTTTTTTGTTAAAAAATCCACCTCGTTCCACTTCTTTGTAAAAGGGAGGATTAAAGCACACATTTACATAAGAAATTCTCACCACTCAATAAATGAAATCACAGAACAGCCTGGGTGTCAAGACCTTGCAAACTTCTCCTGAGCTGTTTTTTTTGTGTTCTGCCTGAGTTGCCACCAGTCCCTCTTTGCAAGCTTTGAGGAAGGCAGCCAAGTCACTGAGGGCTGCTCTGCAAGTACTCAAATGCGTAAAAATACTGTAACCTGATTAAGTATTGGGTAAAAAAAAAAGTAGAATATGTTGAGACTTGTTAAATGTCACTCTTCGGACAGAATAACTGGTAAGATTTTTTTCCAAAGTTTCTAAAGTTCTAGTCGGGAACCATCCTACTGTGTGTAGCACAAGAGCCTTAACTAAGAGTAAAAATGTGTACTACAGACTTCGTCTAAATTATGTGAAGGATGAGAAAAAAAACACAAAGTAACCGAGATAATCAAAAGGATTGAACATTGCTATCCAGTTAGCACTGCGTGCTAAGAGCATGGCTCTTGCAAGGTAGATAGGATAATGCCCTAAGCTAAGGGTGCCATTTGATTTTAATTGGAGCTTTCTGTCCCCAAACCATGCATGAAATTCCTGGAACACATGAAATGAACCACGGGAAACAGGGAGTTACAGCACAAACATCCCAGCCCTACATAATGAACCCATAGAGTAAAGCTGCCCCTGACTTTCTTTCACTGGTTGCACACGGCAGCAGTAACGATCCTCCGGAGGGAAGCGAGTTCATTTTCACACCTCCAAAGCCGTACCTGTTTGACAGCCTCTGCCCTTGGAATGCAAACACCCTCCCCAGAGCCAAACCTGTGGACGTACAAAGGACAGAGGGCTTATTTAGCTGGTGTGAAGCAACAAGCTGCTCTTTAATTCCAACCGTTCTTGGTACAAGCTCGAGATGATTAGCACAGTATGAACTCAACGGTCAAAATCCTGACTGTGACTTCACATTGCTGATGGAAAAGCACATCAGGGGAGGCACCGACACGCGTGATTTGCTTGGCACTGACAGGCAGTTGGAGGTATCTGCTGAGCTCCACATCCTCTCAGAAGAGGCACACAGCAGGCCAGGGGCTTGACTCTGAGGTGTTCAGGAAGAGCCAAGATCAGGATGGACCTCCTACAGCTGAGCACGGGTCAACAACTATCCAAGGGCAGGGGCAGCTAAGCCTTTCTTGGCACTCTTTCAAGACTCTTTCTTTTTTGGGGGCCCAGCCTAAAGAGGGGCACACACAAACGCGAACCTCGGCTCCCATCGCAGCCCCAGGAGGAGCCCTCGCGAGACTGAGCTATTTATAGCCGCGGCCGAGGAGAGCGACAGGCCGCCCAGCCAATGAGCGGCACTCTCTGAGGCGGTGCCCATTGGCCGCCGGCAGGGATGGCTCCTTGGCCGGTGGGCGGGGTTTCCGTGCCGGGGGGCGGGGCGTAGCGCCCGTGCTCGTCCATGGCGCTCGGGGCAGGTTGCGCGCGCCGGGTGCGTCGCTGACGGGGGAAGGAGCGGGAGGGGAGTTGGGGAGGGGGGCGGGCGAGGGGAGCGAGAGCCCCGGCGCGAGCCGACACAGTCGCTCTCCGCCTCGCCCGCCACCCTCGACTCCCCCTGCCGGAGTGCCGCGCACAGGTGAGGATGGCAGCGGCCGGTAGCGGGTCCTGGCTCTGCCGGCGCGACCCGGGCGCCTTGCTGCTCCCTTCGGAGCCGGCAGCCGGGTGGTGGCAGCTTCAGCCGCCTCGGCTTTTTCGGGGGACTGGGGCCAGACGTTCTCCGCGCCCTCGAAGTGGGTGTGCGGCGGAGGCGCTTTGCCCTCCCGTTGCTACGGGGTCCCTGCGGTGTCGCCGGAGGGAGGGCAGGCGGGAGGCTGGGGACCGTCTTGCTCCCCCATCTGCATGCGTGCACCTGCGTGGCGGTGCTGGTAGTGGTGGTGTAGGGAGCGCTTACGGCTCCCTCGCCGGACTGGCTGCACCCTCCTTTTGCCCTGCGCTGGGGGTGCCTGCGGGGCGTGTGGAGGGCGGTGCTGGGGTCTGGGACAGAGCGGCGCTGCTCGCCCTCCTTCTCCAGCTGGGGCGGCCGGGGGAGAACCCTCTTTCTACCCTTCTCCTTGCGTGCTGGGAGCCCGACGGGGGTTCAGCGGAGTTTGCAGTTTCCTGTCCCTCTTCTTTCCCCCCCCCCTCCTTCAACCTCGCTCCGATGCACTGGGCGCCGCGCAGCTACTCGGACCGACGCTCTCCCTCCCCGCCCGGCTCCGTCAGCTCTCGCCCTCTGCCGCCCAGCAGAGCTGGCGGCGGCCGGTGCGTGTCTCCCCGAATGATTTTTCGCTTCCCCGACTAAACAGCCACGACCGGGCGCGGAGAGGGACACCGGGGAAGGTCCCAACTAAGTCGAGAGACGGTTTCTACCGGAGGCAGCGGATCCTCCTTTCCCTGGGCTTGAAGGGACTCGGCTGCGAAATGGCCGAGCGCCGGCGAGCTGCAGGGAACGGCCGTTAACGGCGGCGGGGGATGGCTCGCGGCGCCCGGGCCCCCGCGCCACCACCCCCCCCCCCCCCCCCCCCCCCCCCCCCCCCCCCCCCCCCCCGGCGGGCTTCCCTCGGTAGAGAAGCGCAAAAGAGACAGAGATAGAACACCACATGCCATGAGCTCC
>JANIJG010015960.1:0-19733 GCA_024611175.1 Megaceryle torquata
GACTCTCTACAACTACCTGAAAGGAGGTTGTAGGGAGGTGGGTGTTGGTCTCTTCTCACAAGTCACAACTGACAGGACAAGAGGAAATGGCATCAAGTTGCACCAGGGGAGGATTAGACTGGACATTAGGAAAACTTCTATATCAATAGGCTTTATCAAAGACCAGAACAGGCTGCCCAGGGAGGTGGTTGAACTGCCATCTCTGGATGTATTTAAAAGCTGTCTAGATATAGCATAGTAGTGGCCCTGGTAGAGTTAGATAATGGTTGGATTTTAAGATCCTAAAAGGTCTTTTCCAACCATAGCAATTGTGTAATTCTATGAAGAATACCTGTGTAATAGATTGCAAGATACTCAGCATCTCAAAGCACCTGCCATGTAGGAACACTTTCCAGACACAGACAACACTGAGGCACCATCAACTCTCAAGTAGGCATAAGAAACAGAGGCAGAAGTCCAACAATTCACTTCTAGGCTTCCTAGTACCAACTCAGAAGTGGTGAAACCACATGAGAACACAGATTCAGGATTAACTCACTCTACCAGTTCAGATTTTATTTTATTCTTGAACAGGCTTCCTTTGAAGCAAGCAGGTTTTACCTCAGATCAAGTATCATCTCATCTGTACTTCTAACCTCTGACAGAGTAGCTACAAACCATCCTCCAGCACACAAACTGTGCTGCTCACTCTGAAGAGCTCAGGGAAAGGCAACCCACTGCTCCCACCTGACCCAGATCTCATCCGTCTTACAGGCAGAGTAGGAGCAGCACGTCTGCTGTTCTCATGGGTTCAGAGAGAGTCACTTACACAGTGACCAACTTAACCGAGAAAAACAGCAAAAACCAGGACAGATGTCCAGATATCTTATTCTGTGCTGAGAAGTGGATGCATCTTCAGTTTCTAGAGGAACAAGCAGCTGAAATAGGTTGAAGGCTTGCAATTGTGTCAGAAGTATTCAGTGACTCCTCCTCACCCCTTGGACATCAAACATTGGAGCTGACACCTCAATGGCAAATCTCTAGAGCTGTAGTATCTGTTCCCATCATGATGAACAGAAACAAGAAAATGAGCAGTCGCTCCCTGCAGATCTGCTCACACCACCCCAGCTTGCACATACCCAGCACTGAATGGCCAACGGCATGACAGACCTCCCACTGTTCACCTTGACTCACAGGGACAGTCCACTTTAAGCTGCACTTTAAAAAAATAGAAAAAAACCAAAACAAATAAACCCATGAAAGAATATGAGCAACTGTCTGTGCAAGCCTTACGAGTGCCTGTTGACAGCCCTTGTTGCAGTGGCAGGAGCAGAGACACTACTCAGTCATCACAAAGGTGCACAGGCCTGCTTAGCTGAAGGACATTTTCCTGCACTGATCCAGAATCAAACCAAATAAAGGAGGGTGCAGATTCAAAGTGGGGCTGAGTCACTGATCTGAGGGAATGCAAAAGCAGGACCAGTTTGCAGACACAAGCCATCTGCATTTGGAATGGTAAGAAAGAGAAGAGCACAAAACAAATCAATAGTGGAAGGAAGGACCAGCAGATATTTTAAAGGGAGAAAGAAAGATGTGGGTATCTTCCACAACATGCCAGAGGTCTCAGGGCACTGTGCCTGATGGGTCTGGGGTTTCTGATCCTTCCAATGGTCTCCTACAGTGTCTCCATATGACTAGTCCCAGACGAACAGCAAAGATGCAGCAAGTTATTGCCAGAAGAACAACTAGAAAAGAAACAAAAGTATGTTAGCATGTGAGAAAGTTAGTGCCTATTATACCACAGCTCCCAGTACAGGGGGCATTTAAGGAAAAGTGAAAGAGCCACCCCTGTAAGAAGAGCCATTACATCCCATCAGAGTTGTATTTCACAGCATTCAGTGTTTCACTGCTATCCAGTCAAATTCACCCAATGCTTCCAGGTCAAAGCATGTCTAAAAGGGGGAGGCTTTATGGACACAGGAATAAACACACATTGCATTAATAAAACACCCCAGGAATAGTTCAACTATATAAAGAGTCATGCACTAGTTTGGGAAAAGCACATTCTTGCCCTACCAGCCAAACAAGCTAAACAACTAAGAATGAAGTTTTGTCAGTAGAAATGGACCTAATACTACAGGAACACAGCTGTCTGCCAGAGATCACACAATTACACATTCCTGATGGCCATAACCATCAGATGATAAGTCCCCAGTGCCCTCACCCCTTTGGCAGATCTCTACTGAGTCCTGTTGGGTGCTTTTAGTTATTACCAGGCTCCAACTGCCCTTACAGCAAAAGGAAGCACATACTGGAGTGGCTGTAATGGTGCCAGTCCAGAAATTAGCTTTAGCCACTGGTTATGTGGCAGATGAAAATCTGATGGGTGGGAACATGCTCCCTTCTGCTGACCCTGCTGTGGGAACAGGCATCCCAAACTGCAGGGCTTGGAATTCACACAGCTCAGTCCCTTTCATGCCAGCATAAGACTACTCATAATGGCATAGCTTTTGCCAGGCTGTGATTGCACAGTGTTCAGACAGCTTAAGCCCTTTTACCATGGGTGATTACACTCAACTCAGCTACAGTGGCCTGCAGCAACCAAATAAGCCCAGGAAAACTTGTTAGGACTAGCCTGAGCTCTGTGTAGGAAAGGAGCATGCACAGAATTTTGCAGGGTTTTTACATTGTAAAGTTTAGATACAACAACCCTCCTTGCATCAGAAACTTATGCACTGCTCCTGTATCCCAAATAACATGAAGTCCACAGCCTTCATTGCAGCCCTGCTCTTCTTTTGGCCTGCCCTACATCAGAAGGAGCTACCAGCAGAGGACCCAAGTGGATGATGGAGAATTGTAGGGCAAACAAATTGCACAGGGAAGTGAACTTGGGGCAAGACAAAGTTTGAATTCAGCCCCAAGGCTCATGAGCAATGATTTCTGCTCTTCTATTTACTTTGCAAAATTAATACCTTCTAATAAATTCCTAGTTCTGCTGTTCATAAGTAACACTTTTCAAGAGGCAAGTCTATCTTTCTGTCCCTAATATACAGGGCAGATGTGGAACAATCTACTGGCTTTCTTTTACAAGAGTTGGAAACAGTCCAAAAGAGTCACCTATAAAAATGCCATTTGTTGTTGGGGATAAAAATGATAAGTTCTTGCATGCACTTCCAGTCAGAGCTATTATCACCACTGGATAGATTGTAAGGTTATAGCGAACATACTTGTCAAGAAAGAAGTTTTCTAAATAAAACCTGTGAAGGAAAAAAAGGGAGAAAAAGTAAGCATTTTTTCTGTACTCCTCCCCTCCCCCCCAAAAAAAATTTAAGGAATTTGACAAATAATAGGTTTTTTGCAGGCCAATTTAGAGCAGAGTCCAAAATTGTTCATCTACTGTAATTCAGAACATTAATTTAAAACTTATCAAAGGTAAGTTTAGGGAAAAACTAAAGCCATTTTTCATGTGTTTTCCATATCAAGCCCTCACCTACAAACCTAACTCAGGTTGGGCTTGTGCAAGTCACAACAACCTGTTCCTGGGCCACAGCAGGTGCTTACTGGCATTGCTGAAAGTCAGGGAAGAAAAGCTCTGCTTGGGCTCTTTGTTCCTCTGCCATGATTTGTAACAGAGGACTTTGTAGTCAGTGTTGGTACAGGAACAGACTATGAATGAATTGAGACAGATAGTCCAACCCATTTGCAAGAGGTAGAAGGGGTCTTTCAGGCTTGGTAGGAAACCATGAGGTTGCTTACCATATTACTAGGTCAAGAGTGAGTATGCTTAGAGAAGCAGTTGTTGCTGTCTCATTGGAGATGTTCCACTTGTAGATCAACACAATAGCAAAGTTCAGCAGAGTGGCAATGGTGGTCCACGTTGCATACAGCGCCAACCCATTCTGGACCTGCCACATAGCACAGAAAGGTGACAAGCAATGATAAAAGAAGGCAGTATCTGTTTGACTTCTGTGACCCACAGGTCTTGGTGCAGTTAAGCCAGCCTTCCAGACCTAGCTGCAGGGAAAGTCCCTCAACGCAGAGAGGAGCTGAAGCATAGGGGTCCCCAACATCCAGAGTCCCCAAAGATCCACTTCAGTGGCAGCTGCAGAATTCCCTGTACAAAGCCCTGATACCCCAGTAAGGACTTCTCATCCATACCCCAAAGCACAGTCTGCCTGGCTGCCCAGCCCAGTTGTTAGAGGCTGTTGTAACTGGAAGACAGACAACAGTTCTTTGAATACCAACAACCTCCCAGCAAACACCTTTGCTATGTGGAGCCTGCAGCAGGCAATATCAAGGGCTGGAGTCACTCCTGGGTGAGGATGGGGATCCCAGCTATTCCCATTTCCCAGTGTTATACTGGTGTCTCAGGAAATGCAATAAAAAGGTGTAAGAACAAAACCTGCTCCTAGTCTACAACTCTTGGCACAAACATTTCCAGCAGGGTCAGTAGGAACTTCTCTGTACAGAGCCTCCCAGTGTTGCTGGCTCCCTCTCCACTGAAAACCCTCCTTAGCCCCATGGATGGGCTTTTTCAGCTGATCCACTTTTTCTTACTAAGCAACATGAAGCAAAGAAAACACCTGTGGTTAAAGCACACCCAATAGCCACAGGAGGAATTGCAGTGCAAGGTGTCCTGGGGGGAAAGAAGGGTTCAGGGTAGTAGATTTGAGCTAGGAGAGAAGCACAGAGAGGGAACAAGGGAGCGAGGAGTGCGAGTATGTTTCTTTTATTTTCTCTGTGCAGTTTGACAAACACACATGCAGGGACAGCAAAAAAAGTAGTAATTTTCTTCCTGAATGGGCAAAACTCAGAAAGGCAGGTGCATTCAAAACCTTCAGCAACATACACTTTCCCACTTAAGAAATGCATGCATTTTTTCATAGTCAGATACCTGGGACATAGCCATCAGCAACAGAAACCATCCTTAGCAATGGCTTATTCCTCTACAAGAGATATTCTTCCCATTTCAACCTGGGAGCTGGAATTTTGTTGCATTTTTGTAAATGAAATGAGAGCAATTAATATGTAGGCTGATTGACTGATATTAAAAATGCCCAACAAGTATGTTCTTCCATCCCTGAAAAAAAGGGGTTTTTTTTGAACCTACTGGGAGTTTAACACTCATTTATACCCAGGTCTAATATTATACCTAACACTGAACTAATAGTTTAAAGTTTTCATTATTTAATAGGCATTACCACATCACTTTCCTGTCTCACCCTAAAATTGTATTTTCATATTTTTTGATGGAAGACACTGAATAGACATCTGAGGTAAACAACACAATACAAAAAGCTTAAGTGTCTTTCCAAAGGTGTCTCCTATTCCCTCTGCAAAGTAAGAAAGAATCTACTGGGTTGAAGTTTTCAAACTTCTCTGAAAACTTAATTCTGTAGCAGCTGAAGAAGCACAACTGATAGACCTTGCTCTGCATCATTCCCATGATATCCAGTAGGAAACAGAAGCAGTTAAGCCTGTGTGCACCTGCAGCAGGCACAAGCTGAAGTCAGGGCATAAGTCTGTCTTCACCTATTACCTGCCACTGAATCTTTCATTCTTGACACCTTCAGTACTGCACAGATTTTTTTTTTTTTAGCATTTACAAATAGCACAACTTCTCAAACACCACCTACTAGGATGCGGATGAGCCAGAGCTCAGCTTTGTGACCCTTCATGAACCACGAGGAATGGATGCTCAATGCTCGGTGTGAAATGAAGAGGGAGGTACATGTGGTAAAAGTGAGAGCTGCCAGGAATACCAGGGCTGGGAGGAGGTATCTAGGACAAAGAACATGCAAGTATACAGTACACATAGGGTTTTATTTGTTTTTTTCAGTAGTGTCACAATGCCTTAATTCATAGCTTTAGCATTTGGCCTTCACTGACAAAGTTAATCAGCTTTTAATAAAGGTAATCACCACATGCAGCCCTCCTTTTGACACACTGCTGGTTTAGTCTGTTAATTGCAAAATTATTCTTTCCCTGACTGCAACCGATTTCTTCACTAAGAGGTGAAGTGGTGCTATTATAAACCCTTCCTGTGACCATGATTATGAAAAACAATCCAAGGCAAGAAGCTGAACTGTGCTTATGGAGAGAGGCATGTCTCCTGTCTTACCTGTGGAGGAACAAACATGAAAGAACAGCAGCTTTGAGGAGATCTTAGACTTCTATAAACGAGCCACTTCATGGGCAAGATGAAAACATTTTGCAAGACCCCCACAGTTTTATGAAGGCCTCCTTTCGTCAAGGCCTGCCATAATGTTTTACAGGTGTGGTTAAGTGTGCACTCATAGGGGAAAGGGCAAAATGAAGTATCTGGGCATTCCCAGCAAGAGGGTTATAAAGCATTTGCAACAGGCAACTTACTCTCGATCCCACAGAAAGAGCCATCCAGTATTGAGGCCATTATTCAAAATCCATGCCACATAAAAAGGCATTGGCAGCAAGTCTGGCATTATGTAAACACATCCAAGTTCATTCCTGCCAGGAAAAAGTGGGTATGAAGAAAGGAAAACAACACCTGCATTAACCAGCCAATCTTTCCCAGCTTCATTTTCCTCATACTAACAAGGACTCTTCACTGGAGCTAAATCTTTCATTTTAAATCAGGCTATTTCTCTCCTGCATCCTTCTGACACAATAGAGTCCTTATGGCATTCCCCATCAGGGCATTGTCCCACAGTACAGAACTTACAGCTGATCTCTGCACCACCACTGCAGATTTAGTGGGTACTAAGGTCTGCTCCTCAGATGCTGCAAAGCTTGTGCCATGGGTGATAGTAGCAATAGCATGGTCATGGGATTTTACCCCAGTTCCCAGGGAAAACAGTTCATGGGATCATAGCACAAGTGCGTGTGTGTATATATTGTGTATGTGCACACATGTGCATAGCATGTGATCAGTCCCTTACAAGCACACTCTTCATTCTTCCCTCAACCTTCAGTGTTGGCCAGTATCAACTGAGCAGCTTCTGACACGTCATGTGAAAACAGCAGAGACACAAGACTCAAACTAACCAGTCCATGGTTCCCCTCAACAGAAGAGCTGTAAGTATCTCACAGACGACATCATAGATCATTACAGATATTACATGATACTTCATGAGGCAGTTATTGATCTCACAGCCCCAGGAAGAGCTTCAAGTCCGATTCAACAAGCCAAGAGACTTCCCCACATCAATTCAAATAGCAAGTAAATTCAAAGCATTAGCTCCATAATTCATTAATTTTGCCCCTGTGGATTCTCAGCATCTAGCAGTAGATAACTGGTAGCTACTAGATAACTGTTAGATCATGTGAATCACAGGAACCAGGCCTCACAGAACGGTTTACATGCTTTGTAACCTGTCCATGCATTAGAGCTGTTCATCTACACTTCCAAGTGATTCCCAGCTTTGAATGCTGAACCTATAAGATCATAGAATCATAGAATTATTACAGTTGGAAAGGACCTCCTGGATCATCAAGTCCAACCTTCATCCCAATATCTCCCTAACCACTAGACCATAGCCTCAAGTGCTGCATCTCAAAATGCTCCAGCATCAGAACTTCAGCATGTTAAGAGGAATGGCAGGGGGTTTACTCTGGGTAGAAACTCCAGAAAAGGGGTAAGAGACTGAGGTCCAGAAAGGAAGAGCCACCGTCCCTCATTTATACCATAAACAGGGAAAATACCTTCGACAGATCCCTGACAACGTGTAGAGAAGCCAAGCAAGCTGCCAGGCATAGATGACATTCCAGATGAGGAAAGTCCAGCCAGCTGGTGTGAAGTCAGTCTTGTACTTTGCCGAGATGTTTCCAGGGGTTGTTCTGAACAGACCTGCAGTGGTGAATTGTTATTGCAAGCAAAGTGTTACCGCATACTCAGGATGGGGAAAGATTGCAGATTTCCCTCACCCTGCAGTCTTCCTCAAGGCTTAGTCCACACCTCAGTGGATCTGATGGAGGTGAGAGGATGCCCTTGATGAAAACAAGCCCTGTGCTGTCATTGGCTTACCTTTAGGCACCCATTATGGGTCCACTGTCCCTAATGGGAAACCCTGAGCACCTTCCCTTCTATAAAGAACTAGAAAAGCCAGTTGCATGGGAAAGCCAGCTAGAAGAACAATGCCCATTTCTGACAGATTCAGCTGGGCAACATTGAAACCAGGTACCACTGCCCTCTGTTCAGCAGCAGTCTGAACAGCTTTCAACATGGCTACAAGGACAGGGTATGCAAAGACTATCCATTGCTAGATTCAGGCTCACCAGGGACAAGGGACAGCATAGGGCTCAGGCACCTAGCTGTAACACCCAGAGGATGCATCAGCTGCTTCCATCTTTCACAGATGTATTTGGATAAGCAATGATGTGACAGACAGATCTATCCCACCTAAGGCACCTTATATCGTTAAATGATATAATGCACGAAACCCATCTCTGAACAAAGACAATTTGCTTGCATTACCTTTGAATATCCCAGTGGCATTTCCAGCATTCAGTATCACCATGATCAAGAAAGAAGCCAGAGACAGAAACATCACCAAAGCCTTCAGCTTGTGTATAGCATCCATTTTACCCTGCAACAAATTAGAGATGTTGTTTGGCTATCCTAATGTAAGCCTGGGTTTGTTCCACGTCCCAGAGACTGTTATAAAAATAATGTAAATTTCCCAGTTTTAGCTGCTGACTTATCTAGAGTGTCTTCAAAAGAACTAAAAAGGCCTTGCATGGGCAAGGAACGTCTTTGAACCCTCATCCTCTTGACAATAGTTAGTGTCAATAGTCCAGAAAATAGCCCAAAACCAGGGCAAGCAACTGATACTACCCCAGAACACTCTTCCAACAGATCAAGGATTTCTAGTAGTAGTGTCTTTAAACTATAAACTTTCCAGATCCATAAAATAACCCCCAGTTGTAGGGAAAAACCATCTCATCTAAGATTAACAACATCTACCAGCTCCTAGCTCTTGTACAGCTAAAGACACCCATGCAAGCTTCAGATGGAGAGCAAACACCTGGGAAGGCTGCCTGGGTTCTGGACAAGACAAGCAAAGAGGCCTTGCTTGGTTGCAGAGTTAAACTGGGAAGCCATGGAGTTCCCAGTGAGCAGCCACCACACATCCCTTACTGGCATAGCAGAAGGGACAGAGCCTGGGGATGTATTGCAAAAGTTTTAAGGTCTAAATAATTAGCAAGCAAGTGTAAGAGTGACTCCAGCTTATCTTACATCACTATTGTAGTTTTACTGAAGTAAATAGGCCTATCAATTTTGCCCACTTTAGGACCGAAGCATGAAAACATTATAAAGTCTTGGCTTTGTAGCCAAGTGCCCTTTTAGTTCAACACAGATTTTTCACATTTGCCTCTCTAAATCCTGTAAGTCCTACAAAATAACAATTTCATGTCAGTATTACCTCCTCATCTACTGGCTGCAAATAAGATTTAAATGTTTTAGGAGGTCTCAAGTACTTCGTAGATTGTAAAGTCTACATACATTATTTTCAAGGTTTAAGTAGTGACTTTCATCCCCACACTATAGGCAACAGCTTTATTTCCCCTCACAGCTCAGCGCTGAGCTGCCTTCTCTATACAATGACACTTCAATGCCTTCTAGAGTTGGCAGGAATAATAATTTAGCTGTTCCAAGCTGCTCAGCATTGAACTACTAAATTCCTGTTCCCACTTCAGTGGATGGTTTTATAGTTCTGGGCTTTGTTCATAGACTGAACTGCATCCAGACACATCACAAGGAAGTGGGGAGGGAAATTCTGTTTTCTGTAAATCCATCGAAGATTTTCCTTTTCAGTTTCATCTAGACTGAAAAACACCACTTTTTCTTTGGATTACAATCCTATGTGGACAAACTCATTTAACTCAAGATACCAAATTCCAATTAGATTTATGTCTGTCAAATCCCTAAACAATGTATTGTCTTTAACAGATACATTAAATTAGCAAATTCTGAAAAAATCCACTTGTATGATTAAAGGTATAATTTTTGAAAAAAATAAGGTATAAATTTTGGAAAATAGCTGACCTGCAGATTTCTGAAAGCCAAGAAAATGTAGGAGGGGAAATATCACTGTAGAGTTGTTTTATTCTTGTATTCTTTCCTTAAACGTTGACTTTTGGCCACTCCAAACCAGTACCTGGGACTAGATGGTCCTTGGATCTCACTGTCAAGCCAAATCTGTGCTTCTCCTGACAGTTCTGTAATTGAATTCATCATCACATTTTTTTATTAGCATATTTGGAAGACTTGATACAGCTCCAGAGAAGCCCATATTTGATACAGAAGTGTAGGAAGTCTACTTTAAAAATCAGTCGATTTAATTGCTGTATCTCACCTCCTGCCTCCCTCTAATCTACTGCTGGCAATAAACATCTGCAATATTTCCCTGCTTGCAGTTATCAGTCACAAACACCCTTTAGAAGAATCAGAAACATTACTCACAAGGATCCATACAAGCTTTTTGGAAGTGTCTTACAGCTGTAGTTCAGCTACCACCAGCGCTGGGGAATCTCCGCTGCTCAATCTTATCTAAAGAGATTTTATACAACTTTCAGCAGATTAATAATCATGCGTTATTTTAAAAAAATAAAAATATCACAGTAGTTAGATGTGCTTTCTGCCTGTGAGCTGCAGCTTCCAGCTGACTAAAGCCTCCCAAAATCAAGCACTTATGCAAGAGAAAAGTGATTACTTAACGAGGGCCTTTTATAACAGCCAGAGCAACGCATGCTCCCAACCTGCTGACAGACAAAAAACTAACAAGGGCGTGCTCTTGAGCTCCCGCCTGCTTCATCCTTCCCTATCTCTGCCACAAGGAGGGAAAACTGAGCACTCCATTGCAAAATACTGCATCTCAAAACCATAGCTAGGGCAGCAGTCCTGTGTGGGAGAGGGGGCACTTGCAGGCATAGCTGCAGAAACGGCCTGGATTTGGGGAAGCTGGAGATGTACCACATAGCAAGGTCTGATTCTGAGCAGCTATAGATCTTCCTACAGCCTTAGAGGGAGCTGAAAGCTGCTGAGCACCAATCAGGACTTGGCATTCAGGTGGAATTTTATAGTGTTAAACGTTGTATAGGTGCAAGTAACTTCTCTTACACAGCAAGTACATACATAATCATCTGGTATTTTCATACTTCACATCTATTCCTTGCAGTGCAATGCATTTTGTCAAAACCCCTTGATCTTTGCCTCAAAGCTGGCTTTTAAGTAATTCCTAAATCTGAAAGACTCTGGAAAACACAGAGAAAAGCTTTCTGATGTCAGAACCAGAAAGGAAGGACAGGTGAGAAGATAACCCCAAATCTGAAGTGCTAAATGGACTTTTCCAATATTTTTCTTAGTAAAGATTAGTTTCAAGCATATTGCACAAGTAAACTTTTGTTCACAGATACAGAAAATGATACTGTACCCCACTACAGGCAAGTCCCAGAGAAGCAAGCATAGCAAGCCACTCTAGCTGATCAGTCTCCACCTGCATCTCTGCAGGACTCCAGTTTCACCACATCCACTCCTTTCATTTGGTATTACTGCTTGTTTCCCCTCAAGTTTAAACTATTATAGCCAATTGAAAAATATGCTTCAGCAAAAAAAAAAATTATGTTCTCAGACAGCTACAGCTCCTACCAAACAGGCAGTCTTGCTGGGGACTCCCCAATGTCAAATATAAAAGCAGTGAATAAGTTAGTACCTACCCTCACCCAATTAGAAGCAATAGCATGCGTGTCAAGGTTTAGGGTCAGGGCCATCTGCTAGACCTATAACAGATACTCTCTTGACTCCTGTCTCTCTCCAAAGTGGAAGAAAAAAGGAATAAGAGAGACTTATGGATTGGAAAAGAAAGACAGAAGAGCTTTAATGAAAATAATAATAAAATAGAACATACACAAATATATATACACTAAACCAGTATCAAACCCAATGTCCCGAGTGGCAATTGCATCACCACTGGTGGCATGGAGCAGTCACTGGGCAAGTCCCCAACTAGACTCAGCAGCAGACAGGAACTGGTTTCAGGAACTGGATTCTGCAACTGGATTCAGGAACACATGTATTGGGATTGAAAGTAGAATGGACAGAGTCCTCCTTAGATGCCATGCATCAAAGGACAGAGGAAGAGAGCTTGACCCTTGTGATCCCTCAGCTTTATACTGAGTATGACTGTCCTGGTTTGAGTCTAGTGGGCTGCTCTGACCCTAAACTGTGACAATGGCATATAACATTGGTCAGTTCAGAGTTACCTGCCCTGGCTGCTTCTCCCACAGGCACAGCCTTTTACTTTCTGCACCCCCAACATGGTACAGAAGATTTATCAGTGACTTTGGTCTGCACAAGAGCAAGTATAAGCAAAAGCCTTTCTACTTACCAACCCTTAGTACAAAGTCTAAACACCAAGTGTTATCACTGCTAGAAGCAGATACTGTCTGTGAAAAACTGCCATTAACCTCAGACTGTGCATCTACTGAGAAGAGTGAGCTGAAAAGTAACATCACTGAACAGAATTAGTTCTGTTCTAACTCAAACCAGAACAATGGGCCTAGGAATCAACCCTTCTGGAGCTTCCTTGGCCTCCAAGATAGGCTAGTACAAAGCCTATCCGGGTATGGATTTGCCAGCTGTGGGGAAAGGCAGGGCAACCAGCCAGCCCTGCTGCTGCCTACCTTATCAGTGTAGGGCTGAGGTATGCCCTTTGAAGGCATCTGATGAGGAAACCAGTGGCTTAAGTATGATCATTTTCTATCAGCCAGATAATACACTATGTGCTACAGCGATGACAAACAAGAACTGCTCATACATAACCTATTTCTTGAAGAAAACTAAGACCTGAGCTCACAGCATGGCAGCCTCAGCATCTTTCTCTCCTTTTTTCCACTTCATGTATCCCCCAGATATGTATACAGCAACTCTCCTCATGTCCTAGAAAATGCCTTCAAATTACAAATTTATCAGCATTGTTACAAGTGTGGGCTGCAATACTAGCAAAACCATCCCATACATCATATGGCCCTCTCCCTAAGATATTAAAATCTACAATGCACTTTTTCCATACTGGACTTATTTATGGCCCACTTTATATAAATATACAGTGTATATACGCACAGATATGTTTTTACTCACCAGATAGTCTAAACAACCTCATCATTGTCAGACATTACATTTTCACCCAACAAATGGGAGTTCTGAAATTCTTCACTCAATACAGACAACTTGACCTTATGCACATCTGGTAGGCATAGCCAATCAGCTGTATCCACACTGATCTAAATCCAGAGCAAGCTCTGCACATGGGAAGCATTGGCCACAGGGAAGAACCAACATACACTTTACTGTCCCATGTTCTTGCTGGTTATTTCATAATGCATCTGTCTCATTGCAGCAAGACTACTGGAAGCGATGTCACCATGGTAGAGGCCTTGTCCTCTTGCCACAGTAAGCCAGACAAAAGCTTTAGGCCCACTTTCTGCATTTCAAACGATTGCCCCCTTTTTTTTTTTATAAAGTGACAGCAGAAGCCTTGGATAAAATATTCAAAATTATTCTATCATGCAGCTCTACAGAAATCCCCTGAAGTACGTTTGGAAAGTACAGAGGAATGTACTTAATGCTTATAAATGTGTTAAAGCTGAACAGCTCTTGCTTCACTAGGCTGCACAGCATTTCCAGAAGTGGGAATGTTCAGTATGACTACAAGTCTGAGATACCAGTGTCAAACTCAAAGCAAATACTTATGGAAATGCTCTACCTTTCTAGTGCATCTTCATTGAAAGAACTTTTAGACTGATGTCTTCCATGTGAACATCCTTGCTGGCCTGTAGAGGAAGAAAAAACATATTATCAGACAAGTGACAAATGCAGTTCTATACATTTCAGCCAAGAAATGGCTGTTAGTGCTCATGTGCATAAAGGGAAGCACGATATGATCCCCATTCACAAAAGGATATGTCTTGATTTCAAGATACTGAGCAACAATGCTGAATGAAACCACTGGAACCAATTCCACAGCACAGCCAGTGTTCAGTACTTTTCAAGACAAGCTGTTTGGATTCAAACATAAGTCTGTATTTACTTGGGTCATGATAGAGGAAAACAGTCTCCAGATAAAATTTATTTTACCATCATGGCAGTTTCCACTGATAAACAGGGGAATATACATGCTCTCCCTGTATTACCAAAAAATGTTCAAAGAAGGGTTGATCTTTAGGGCCCTCATTTGTAATGTCCCACAGGAAAAACAGGAAAAAAGTTGCTTTTCCAGAAGCAATCTATCCTGCCCATCCCTCCCTGTGCACACTCCCTGCAGCACCATGGTGGGTTCCCCCCATCAGTGCACCTGAGACACCAGTTCACATGCAATATCTGGGACTAGTTGCAGTGAGACCACAGCTCTGCTATCACTCCCCCATGCACTATAAAGCAGTGTAAGCATTTACAAGGTGCTGAGCTAGCATGAGCAGACATTGCACTGCAATTAATGTCCTGCTGACAAGAGGAAGATCCTTTTTGTTTTAAACATGAATCCTCCTTCTAGTAGCTAAGACATTATGAGCTCTGACAGTTTGAGTCCCAGCACAAAGTGGAAACCAATTGCTTTCTAGCTAAAGGTACCACTGTGGAGGCCCTACCCTCAAAATAAACTCATTTTACATTATGCAGGGACTAAGACAAGTTCATCTGTGGACAGCTCACCCACTTAATGGCACACAGTCATCAGCAGGAAGTTTCAAAAAGAGAAGCACCAGAAAAGTCATATTCCTCATCAAGGAAGACTCTCACATCTAAGACAGAGGTGTTTCTCTCTGTCTGGAGACCAGCTCAAACAGTTGAATATCACTAGTGCCAGGGTAGTGGTTACATTCACTTCCAGCCTTCCACATCTCAAATAGCCTATGAAAAGGAGATGCTCTCAACACCAAAGGGTGTGCACAGGCAGAGAAGAGCTGACCTGAAAAGCAGCTCTGTGAGAGTCTCAGCTGGAGATGTAAGAGAGGATCGATACAACTCCTTGTCTCAGCTGCAGCCACCAGCAGGGATCCGTGGGTCAAGTCAGAAATTGTCCTTGCCCTGACCCACACTGAACTGCAAGAGAGCCATTGTAGCTACCCTGAACACCTCTCCTTCCCCATCACAGCAGGAGCTCAGGAAGTCCAGACCACCAAAGCCTTTTGTCCCCATGAGCAGCAAAGACTGGTTTAAATTTAAAACACATACTATCCACTCAGAGCTCCAGTTTAGTATTTATAGCCACCTACTTTAACTCCAGCCTTTCCAAATGTGCCAGGCAAATTGGCACCCAGAGTCAGTGACCTCAATTGGAAATTTTTTCAGGCCAAGTTCAGCGAATGTTGACAACCAAATATACTAATCTTCTAAAAACAGCTCAAGCATCCTAATCTTGCAGTGGGTTAATCTGGGTGCCTTCAATGCCAGGGATTAGCCTTTCCACGCTGCTAGAAGGGATGGGATTTGACCAGACACACTAGGATGGGAACACAGCGAAGACAATCTGTGTTAGCAATCCCCTTTGGGTATTTTAAGAAGGAAAATAATCTACTTTTTATTGTTGGAGAACAGAACAGATCCACCCTTTAGCAGCAGAGAAGTCTCTTTAGGTTTGAGGGAACAAGAATATAACAGGAATCCACTACCCACTTATTTTCAATCAGGCTTTAAGGCAGCTGCTATGCTAAAATTCATTGACTCCTCTCCACCAAATCTTTTTTCTTGAACACTACATTAAGGACATTGTGGTAAACCTCTAAGTAACTTAAAACTAACCCCTCTTCCACTCTTGTGAGAGAAAGAGAAGGGAGAAAGACAATGCACTTCTGCCTTTAAGCTAAACTTCATGAGAAACCCAGAAAATATTCTCCCCAGATGTTCTCACTTACTAGTTAAACATTGGTAAGTTTGCCTTCAAGGACAGCCCCAGCATCTGGCAGGCAGCATCTACAGCATCAGACCAGGAGCACAGCAGTAGGAAGCACTTTCTGGAGCTGGCAGGCAGAGGACAGGTATGAGAAACCAGAAATTCACCTGTGCAACCTACCCCTTCAAACAGGAGGGCTGTGAAGAGATGATGAAAACAGCAAAGTTAAGCAGGAATGAACACAACACATTTATATGGCTGGATACCTTCATTTTGTAAACTATTTTATTTAATCACATGGCAGTACTGCTACTCACAGGACTCCCCTAGTTGTCCTCTGTCACTGTGTGACTAACAGCATCCATTTAGTACTTTTTTTTGGCTAGCATCAATTCTGTCTCCTTATGGATTTTAAGAACAGAGACCTATTAGCCTCCTGGTGAACTTCTCTGCCCTCACCACTGTCACCTCTGAATGCTTCACAAGCATTTAATTTTTTTTTTTTTTTTTTTCCCTCCCCAAAACTCCATGAGACAGAGCAAAAGGCACTCAGTAAACAAGCTCCTTGCATTAACAGCAGCACAGGAGATGTCTCCAAGTCTTCAGTGGATATAGACAACTATTTTGCAGAAGCCACATGGCCACCCAGCATGGTCAAGAACATAGACAGATAAGAAGGGAGAAAAAGCACCTGGACTGCAGTCAGAGAACAAGTTTTTCTGACTTCTAGGAGAGAAGAGAGCTGCCTTCATTTTATAGCTGCAGTATCCAGGTCAGCAAGAACCTCTCATGCAGAAAGCCTGCATGAGAAAGCTTTGGAACATGGGTGGCCTGATTTTCTTTATAGCATTTTTGTGGCACTTAATATGTTTAAATGCAGTAACATCACCTCTACTTGACAGTATTCAATGCATGCCTCAGCTGAGCAATATGCTTCTCAAGCTGAGAATCTAGAAAGTGAAACACAGCAAACATTTTGATTGCAGCAGTTTTCTTACAAGAGGGCAACATGAAGCTTAAATAGGCAACTTCAACTTGAAGTTGAGTGTCTGACTTTAGCATGAATATTCCTTTAACATGGCAATTTTGCAATATAATTGTCTAGATTTTTTTTAAGACAACTGGAATATATATAAAAATGCCATCACATGGCTGTATATCACCTCCTACATGAATCATTAGCAGAACTGGAACATTTAGTTCCCTGACTGCAGGAAATTGTGGAACAAATTCATCAGAAGACCTTATAGACAGGAAAGGTGATTCTTATTAAAAAGACTCCAAAGTAAGTGGGTTCTACCCACTCATCTATCAACATACACGCAGAGAGCTGTGTGCATCGATTTGTCCAGTAGTGTGCAGCAAGAAGCACATGGGATAACACCATCATGGCCTTGCTGCATTTCCTAGGCTCCTCCTGATTTTTGGATGCATTTTTCACACCCTTTAGCAATGGATACTATGATTTATGGCTCACCGTCTTGCCTCATCCCTCAAGAGCTTCAGGCAAAATTAAGTCTTTCTTCTTACCTGGGTATTTTCACAGCTCCACTGCTGTTGGTCATCATCTTGTCACCTTACTTCTGAGGCTTCGGTTTGTTTTTTGCCACCTGGTTATTTGTGTGAACCATGTAGGTGGCTCTGCAGCAATTAATGTGTTCCATTCCTAATTTAACACTTCATCTACTCTTTTTTTTCTTCAGCCATGCATTCCCATTCACACCAATATTAGTATTTCTGTTAAAAACCTCTACATCAGGAAGGTCTTAACTGCATGAGACCCTAGCACAGCTAAAACAAGTTGAAAGATGTTTAACTTTTGGTGGACCAGAGGGGACAACCTTGGTGAGGAATTACACAGCTTTTGGGTGGGCATACAGCTATGAGGAAGTTGAAGACTTTTGCATATAGTGGCAAACTTTAGATTAGCGGTCCCTCTAAGTGGTTCACTTTCTATGTTACAATAGAAACTTCATTCATCCTCTTTCCCATATCCCTCATCCTTCCTTGTGCATCCATTCACCTGTCTCAGTTCTCATCATTCCATGCAACTGCCCCATCGCCTTCCTATTGGACAAAACTGCTTTTCTAAAGGCTGTTTGACACCCACTATTCTCTCCTCTCCTGCAATAAGGATGTGCATAAGGATTTCCACAGACCAATAACTTGACAGAATTATTAGGCTACTTTTCAAAGACAGAAAAGCACACTCTGCTCCAGGTGATCTTTCAGACAAACCCCCAGGCTGCCCTTCAGAACATGGAAGTGTTAAAGTAACCAGACAGCTATTTCAGTCAGAAATTTAAGACAAAACATTGGCTTCCTCTTGCATTAATCAAAAACCAGCAAGACCTTTTGTACTATAACTTCTGAGAAAAAAAGCTAAGCCTGAGGCAAGCAAGAAACAATGGAAAAGGCATCAACAAGGGAAAACTGCAGCCAAAGACGACATTTTGTTTGTCAGAAGTGAAGAAAGGGAGCTCTAGCAGTAAGCATAAGGAAGCTATAACTCCAAATGATGTTGTTATTTTGGCTTTACATCTCAAGGAAGTGAAATTCAGCATTCCACAGAAGCTTTTTTCAGCTTGCAAATGTTCCTGGGCCTGATCACATACCACTTGAGACTTACCTGCTCCTGCAGGACATACTCTCACAGTATCTGGTGAATTGGGGTAATCTCTGTTTTGAGCTTGAGATGCCTTAGGAGAGGCTTGTTCTTTGGAGGGACTAGAGTTCCTTCCTCAGGTAACATAAGGAGGTGTCTAAAAAACAGGCATCCAGAAAGGTCAGCAGCAAGATCAGCCATCTCTTTTGAAAATCACTAGCAGCAAACTAATGAGGACTGAGCTCCCACACTGTCATAAAAAGCCAACAAGAGTCCAAAGCCTACGCACCTTGAAAAAGCAGCATCAACTCTACAACACCAGCCTCTTACCATCTTTTTCACTGAACACCAAAAAACCTATCTTGTCTTAGTACAAACACCCCTCAGGGTTATCACAGTGTTACTTTCTGCAGCTTAATCTTCAAAGCAGTGCCTGCCCTTCCTCTTTTCCTTCCTAGTAATTAATTTTTGGTGAAATGTATGGTGTTAGCAGTTTTGACCTGATTATTGTGTTGAGGCTTGTTCAGAGTCAAAATCCAGAAAGCCTTAGCAATGCCATCAGCACAAGCTCGCTCTGGTGCCTGGGAAGCTTGCTGAACTGACAGCTCTCTGGATAGTATGACAACATGCTTTCCTTTTGCATTATAGCCCCCAAACATCTGAAAGTTCCATCAGCATGGGGCTATGGTAGGCTCATAGTCCAGGGAACCTTACTGACATGCAACATGGGCATACGTAACACAGGTGGATTGCTGGTCAATCCCCATGCCACTTTCATCAGCATTAGAAGCTCAGACTCACACACTGAGGATTATCATAACTTCCTCTGTTTTACATCTGTGGAAATGACAGAGTCAGGTCCTACAGATCCATACAGAATCTCTCACCAAGGGGTAGTGGGTGTTTTTGTTGTATTTTAGGTTTTTTAAAGAGACAGAAAGATTATTACTGCAAAACATTATTTATAAGATACATAATATGTCAGGCTACCACATGTCCCTGCAAAGCTCCTGTGTATAAACACCAGGAGATACAAGACCCAGTTTGAGCAACTACCTGCAAGCAACCAGGAATCAAGGAGAAGCAGTGCTAGTATTAGTTATGAAAATACTTGATCTGCCTGCAGATACTTTCTCAGATACCTCACTAACAATGGGAGGTACAGAACACACAGATTTCACCTTTAAAATTAGAAAGGGCAGACAGAAAAGAGCAACCCCTAAAAGAAAACTATTTGGGTTTTTTGGTGGGTTGGTTTATTTGTGGTGGGGTTTGTTTTTTTT
>JANIJG010015960.1:19833-41393 GCA_024611175.1 Megaceryle torquata
AAGGGAAAAGACAAAGAGCAAGGAGAATCTTTCTTGGTTTTTTTGGGTGTTTGTTTTTTGTGTGGGTGTTTTGTTTTTTTTTTTGTGGGGGGGGGGGGGGTGTTTTGTGTTTTCCTTTAACTGTGGTGTAAATTAGTCCACATGCAAGTTATTTTTCCTTAAGTGGGTTTGAATCACAGCAGCTCCAGTGTTTTCCTTCTTAATGCATTCATCCTTTGCAGCAAGTGCAGTTCAGACCTGCTTGTTACGAAGCAGTAACAAAGCAGTAACAACTAGATCCATCATTCTTTATGATGAAAGGACTCTGTCATGGCTGGATCACAGCATAGGCTGTAAATCGCCTCAGATTTTACTTGCCATAAAAAGAGCACTTGCCCAGTCAGAGAAAGCTGTTGAGCCAGAGACATGTTCTCAGGACGTGCAGGTGCTTTCCAGGAACACATCTCTCATTGGCAGGACTTATCTGAAAGGAGATCCCTGGTGCTATGGCACAGCACTAAAAGCCTTCTTTAGCAGTATGCCATACAGCAGGGAGTGGAAGTGTTTGAATGGGGAGAATTTCAGTTGTGCTAGAGACAGAGACACCATGATCATTTCATAAAATTCTTCACATTAAAAGC
This sequence comes from Megaceryle torquata, assembly GCA_024611175.1. Lineage (NCBI taxonomy): Eukaryota > Metazoa > Chordata > Aves > Coraciiformes > Cerylidae > Megaceryle > Megaceryle torquata. Next base: position 20,454 of record JANIJG010015960.1, read on the forward strand.
CATTACTCTATGGATTCACACCCTACGTACACCATACTGAAGAAGCTCTGCTTCCAAAGGCTGCTTTACCTGCCAGATCATGTTCTTTATAAATCAACCTCTAACTGCAACAGAAAAGGAAATAAATATTTTAAACCAAACAAAACCCCTCAAAATCCCAGTAGGCTCTCCTACCTACACCACCCTAACCCTCATGGGAGGCTATCCAAAGATAAACCTAAGGAACTGATGGTTTAGTCAGACCCCCAGATGCACAGCACCAAGACAGCCCTGCTACACATCATCATTTCTAGCCATCAGTGATAGTCAGGCATATGCCCAAAATGTCACTTGTTTCCTAAAGTAAAAGAGCTTTGACCATGCCAGAAGGATGAGTGCTAAACTAAGGCCTCCCAGATAGACTATCTGGAGGATCTTTGGGTCCAGGATAAGGACAGAGCTTCTTTCTCAAAACTACTTTCTTGGCAGCCACAGACAGCATAGATTCCATCACAGTCAATACAGTTGCAGAGCTTTCAGAAAAAACAACTCATCCACAGCACTTAAACCAAAACCAACCTGTGAGACCATCTTGAGAACTGAAAAGAAATATATAGTAAAAATAATAATAGTAATAAAAAACAACAGTGGGCTTGAATCTTTAACTAACTCAAAGCAAAAACTTGTAGGCAGAAACCTAACAGGCAGCTAGGAGCTGAACAGGCTCAGGAACCCTGTGATAGGTGACTGGGAGTCTCAACAGGCTTTGGGCAGATGCTGTCATGATAGGCTTTTCCATCATTTTATTAAAAGAAGAACAATCATTTTCTGATTTTAAATCTAGACCTGCTCCCCAGAGAAAATATATCAGATGACATGGTTTCTGAAACAAATATAAGTACTAAAAAAAATACATACAGTTGTAATACAAGGAACTTGTGTTGTAAAACCCTGAAGAAGATAATTACCTGATAGACAAGAAATGGAAAAGTAGCAACAGCATTTACCTATATCAGGGAGCAGCACTGCCCCACAAAGTGGGACAAGGAGACCCCAGCACAGGCAGTACCCTCACCCACAGGCACTACCCCCACCCACAGGCACAGTCCCTCAATACCCAAATAGAACCAAGTACCAGTAGCAGATTCCATCCACAGCCCCAGACAAAGCAAATATGTGCACCAAATCCAGGGACATCCCACCTAAGATTACAGTCAGTGACAGGAACCAAAAATAGGCTACAACACATAGCCAAAGAACCCATCCAAACAACAAAACCAACCAACCTCCAAAGTAGCCCAAAGCTGAGCTTAAATACAGTTGCTGGACAGAGTGTGTGGGTGGAGGCCCCATCTGAGGCTGCTCAGAGCAATTAGGACCTGCTGGTGCACTGGGAGCTTCTTGGTTGGTTTTTTTTTTTGGAATCCCACAGCTGCAGCAAGTCACAGCCGGGAAACTGGAGGGAGAGGAGGATTGTGTTCTCCATGAGGAGCATTTGCAGCTGGGAGGCTTCTTCCTATTGCATGTAGCAGCACCATGCAGAGGTGCAGCATGACCCTTGCCTGCTGAGCAAATGAGGACAACTGACCACTATAGTCCTTTGTTCTTTTTTTTTTTCTCTGGCTGTTGTGACTGTCAGGAATTATAAGCATCAGCTCTATGGGTTTTGGTATTGGTGCCAAAAGGCAGAGCACTCAAAAGCTGTAGCTCTTCTTTCTTTCTTGTTTAAAATGTTGCGGACAAAAAATATGAAGTTGGTTTTATTCCCAGCCCCCCACCCCCCGGTGCTATGTAAACCTCAATGATAAAAAAACAAACAAACATGGACTTGAATGTTCTCTCTCTTGAAAGGCTCTCTAAACTGGCAATTGATGGGCATGAACTGCCCCCTCCCCCAGATCTGTGGTAGGAAAAACCTCCAGTTTATCCTCACTAGTGTCTGCAGACTTTTTTTCTCCTTCTTATTTTTTTTTTTTCTTTTCTTTTCTTTTTTTTTTTTTTTTTTTTTTTTTCCTCTTGCTTCTTCCACCCGCCTCCATTTGCAGAACTTCTTTTGGCATTGGCATCCCCTGTCCTGGTACCATGTAAAAATCCCTCCCTTACATAATGGAGCTTTTCACAAGGCCGCAGGGCAGCTCCCCTCTCAGAAAAACAAGCAGGACATTCACTGAAAAGGTCTGGGAAGGTCAAGTTTGTCTTTTCGCTTCCAAGCTTGAGATGCTGCTGACACCCTGCACAACTGCACATCTTGAGAATAGTTAATAGGGAAAATGCCAGTAGGTGGTGTCCAAGAATAGCTTCTGGTTTCAGCAATGCCAGTGAAATCTGTGCTACACCCAGGGCTCCTCTTACAGCTGTTGGCATCTACATAATGGAAATGGGTGCAGGGGGACTGCGGGTGGCATCTCCACTTACAGTACCTTCAGGTGGCAGCTGCTGCCTTCCTCTGGTCATTGGGCTGTTTTTCACAAATAAACACCTTCACTGGACATTGCTCCTGAAGCTCAGCTCTTCTGAGATTTCTCCACTGAAGAAAGTAGTTGGGCAATGGATCAGGCTACCACCAGAACAAGGAGCCCGAGTCTTCATTTCTCTAAGCACTTGAGGCAAAAAAGAGCAGCACAGGGGTATTTTTAAGTGCCATCTAAGCTGAAAGCCATGAATATGAAGTCACACTGGAGAATCTTAAATAGGAGATACATATATGAATATGCATGCATATGTATGTAGCATCCAAAAATGTCAATGACCACTTCAAGTCAACCTAGTTAAGACAGCAAGTTTTCACATGTACATTTAAACCAGGAACAGAAGTGTCTACCATATGCGCTTCTGTCCTGGCAAAAATAACCAGACACAGCTCATGGCTTGTTTGCCATAAAGACAGAACTGACTGTTTCTGCCTTTGGGATCTGGGAAGGAACAGAAGGAGGGACTGGGGTGGAGAACCCATGAAAGTTGGTTTACTGCTTTTGCTGGGAAAGTGGGCAGAGTGGTATGACTGTTGCTGCAGGAAAGGGCTACTTTATTGTGCTGTCACCACCACCAGGACCAGCCATTATGGCTTCCAGGAATCATTCTCCATTCACCTGCTGCAACACATGGCCTACACTCAATCCTTGGCCTGGCCACCTCCGCCCTTTCTTAGTTCCAGAAGCCCTCCCTCGCCAGAGCTGCACAGGGAAACCCCCCTCAGCTACATGCACATGTGGGCCCAACTCACGCCTTGAGACAAGCATCCTATGGTGCCTCTTCTCATGTCTGTGGCTCTCAGGGGCTGGCAGCTGCCCACAAGGAGTTCATTGACTCCAGGCAATGGAAGCCTCAGCAAAGGCCAAGCAAAGACTATGGCTGTGCAAGCAGAGACCAATATTGGACCTTGGCACCAAAGTTCAATTGTCAGGGCTGACCCCAGCAGGTTTCTGGCTTAAGTAAATTAATGCACATCCACAGGGTTTCTGGGAATGGCCTGGGAATTAGCAAAAGCCAGGGAGAGCTCCCAGGAGGCCATCTGGAGTCTTTTCATGGTTGGGAGAGTTTAACTGTATGGACACAAGCTCTAGTCTGCCAGGTGACCACAGCATCAGAGAGGCCCTGGGTGTGGTTCATTTGCTGAAACAGATGTGGCCTCAGAAAACTTCCTTTCTAATCTGGGTCTCAGTTCCAGCTCTATGACTTTTTGCTCACTCACAGACAGCCAATTCCCTTCTTTTCTATCATTTTGTGATTCCCTACACAGCAGCACTTGCATATTTTCTGCCCTCATGTTGTGCTCCTGCTAGTCCTTTTGTCTCATCCCACATTTCTCCTGCAGAAGCCTTTGGGGCAGGGGTTGTGTTCCTCCTGCAGCACAGTGCCTGGCTTGAGCCCTATCCTCACTCGCCCTTAAGCTTTAGTGACATAGATAAGGCAACTACATTGTCCTGTAGTAAGCTGAGCGAATGCTAAATAGGTCTTCTGCTTGTGGCTGGAAGCAAACACTAATATTCCTATTTATAGGCTTCTCTCTGCCATCAGTCACCACCAGCCATGGTTATCCCTACTTCCAGTCTCAGCAAAAGCAGGTATTGCCCAGGGTTTGAGCAGCAAGCTACCTTCTGTCTGTGCTCAAGGATGTTATTTCAGCCTGGACTAGAAACCTTCCTGTTTTGAAAGCCTCACTGCTATAATGTAGTATGTCATCAGTATGTGCTAGAAAAATCTCATTCTGGGCATTTTAACTTGATTTGCTTCCTGGAGTTAGCTAAATGGCTGCAGACAACACACTGCTGTGTTCAGGTAGCTGCATGGAGAGAAGTTGGATCTATTGCAAGAGCTCAAGGTTTTTGACCCAAAACAAGAAAGGGATGTCGCTTGTGTAGTGATGAATTCTTCCCATTTGCTGAGAAAACTTCTATCACTAATGTAGGAAAGAAAAAAAAAAAAAAAAAAGGTAAGCTAGATGGGTGGAGAAACACTCCAGAGAGCCTGTGGAGATGCTGTGAGCACCCTGACTTACAGAGCTATTGTGATTTAGCCAACACAGCTCAGCACAGCTCTGCATTCAGGCTGTATAGGCATTGAGTAAACAGAGTTTGAATATACCTGGCACAGAGTCAGTGAGAGGGGTGAATAAGAGATCACTTCCTCCACTTTGGCACTGTTTATCCAGAACAGAACATTTTAAGGCTATCTTTCTCCATCATCAGCCTTTTGGGAGAACAGTGGCTAAATGCTGCCTGTGAGGAATCGGTGCCTGGCTTATCTTATCTCTGTTCCTCTCAGTACAGGTCTTCCAGATGTGTGCCTCAGCTTTTGGGAACAAGGAGTCATGCAGCACAGGTCTCAGTGGCCTCAGGTCCCAGCTGAGACTGCATGGATGGTGAGGGGCAGGTTGGAACAAAAGCAACATAGGCTGGAAAGCAAGAAGCCTAAGCAGATGGCATAGGGTGTACATCGCTGTGGCTTCATCTCAGACCACTGACTTGCCGGACTGGGATAAAGCCAGGAGTCCGAGGTTAGCACAACTACAGTGGTGGAGAGGCAGAGAGCAGCTGGGTCAACGATGCTGCAGTAGGAACACTTTCCTGCCAGCAAACCTTAAGACTATTACAAGGACAAAACTATGAGCACCAAACTGGTCTCTCAGACATATAACATGCAGGTTCCGAGTGCTTGTCCAGATTCACGAAATGTTAGACCATAGGCAAGAGGTGTATCCCAGAGCCACTTCAGCTGGCCACAGGGTTGGCTGGGGACTCTTCGGGCCACCCTCGGCTTTGTCCCATTGGGACTTTTTGTCTTGTTTATCCCACTGCAGCTGCTACCTGCTAGTGATGGCACCAGGACCCGGGGACTAGGGCACTGATGGGAGTCAGGAAAACTGGTTTCTGTTCCCATCTCTGCTACTGATTTGCTGTATATCCATGAGTGGTTAATTAAGTTTCAGCTTTCTCCACTTTAGAACTGTTATAATTACATTTATCTCTCTTTGTGAAGAGCAAGGGCTTGGAGACATTTGGATAAAAGCCCTCAAAGAGCCAAGTGTTGTTATAGTTAGTTATAATAATCTTGGCGCTCCCTGAATTTATAAAAGTTATCCTGTTCCAGTGACTCCATTTCATAGACAAGGCAGAAAAAACATGAGCATAATTACAGAGTGACTCCATATACTGCTGTGGGCTCCTTACATCGCATTTATTCGGCTAAACCCAGCTCACCTACATCCTGCTAGTTACCTCACACAGATCCTAAGGGAGCTGTCACTATTGCAATGACATGACCATCCCTGTAAAGCAATGAGGGCTCTTGTCACGGTGTGCTGGTGATTAAAAAGCACCATAACAGCTTTTAACTTCTGAAATAACAGTGCAAAGTACTAAGCTACAGGGATTCTGGTATTGCATAAATGACCTTTCTCAGAACAAAGGAGAAAAAGAAGATACTGCTTTTCAAAGATGTTTAGCACCTTGGTTTCTCTTTAGATGCCTAAATTTCAAGTGAAACTGTGAGCTCTACAAAGCAAATACTTCAAATATGACTGATATTTACAGTGATGAGCCACCTCAAGTTTCATGAGACACTTCATGTAAAGGGCTGGTGGGTAAATTGTACCCTTTACCCTCTGTATGAGTTTGTTTCACAGACTGCAAGGTCCAGACTGCAGGAACCACAGAATAATAGAATCATTTAGGTTGGAAAAGCCCTTTAAGATCATTGAGTCCAACCTATGAGGAGTTAGCACAGAGGACAGACCTTTCTTGAAGTGCAGTTTGCGTGTGCCTGCTCTGTACTGGACACTAAGGAGAGTTTATTTTTTCAATAGTTTCAGCAGAAAACTGAAGGATGGGTCCCAGAAACCTCAAAAGCTCTGTTGTGCTTTTGGACACAAATGAAGGAGATACATGGCAGAAAAAGATTAATTGTACAGGTTAGATATGCTACTCCAGAGCTCAAAAGCTCCAAAAGAAGAGGGAGGTGACTGCACTTGCAAATATCTGTGAGTCTGTGTGGGTGTGCGTGTAAACATGCCCATTCAGGGGGAAAAACCTTCCAAGAAAATCACAGAATATCCACCACCAGATTACAAGGAAAAGAGATGCCAAGATCTTTGAATTATTCTTGGTGAATCATTCTTACACTTAAAAGCCATACCAGCATTTCCAGAAAAACTTTCACTTCAATTTATGTAAACAAATGAAAAGAAAACAAACAAACATCCATGAAAATTTGAAGATAAAAGGTTTGAGATAATAAGATGAAAGATGTAAACTGGAGACTGCACTTCTACAGACTTTGACATTTGTAGCTGAGTTTCTACAAAATACTCCAGCTCTGACCTGCTGTCCTCAATCAGTATAAGCTTATAGCCCAGAAAATACTCTTGCCACAACCCACCTCACTACAAGGCACATGTTTAGGTGACATGAGTTCTACATTTGTACAGGCATTTAACTGGGTTTAAATACATAATTACAGGCAAGTAGCTGCGTATGTGCTTTGAACTTGAGCGGTGATCCTCAAACCACACATGCCCCCCCGCCTCAGATTACTACTCCCTAGCTTGCTTCATTCCTCACCAAGGATGCCAACATCTTGCCTTTCCCACCCCTGCTTCATATCAAGACCTGTCTCTTCCACGTGCACATCATACTTGCTCCTCATGTGTAGTCCACAATTTTAAAGTCCTCAACTAATAGGTTTTCCAAAAGACATGAATAATCTAAAGAACAGGTGGGAAGAAACAGAGCAGAAGTTTTATGACATGTTTATTTTACTTTACACCATAGATTTACAGCTGATGATCTCATGGATAGTCATCTGTTGTCCTTACTCTTGTTGAATGAATAGTTTTACTTGAAAAAGGGACCAATGAATTAAAGCATTCAACCTTAATTATCCCTCAGTTGTAAGTATTATTCAGGTGGTGATAGAAAATGCCTATCAGTTTGAAACCTCTGTTTTCCAGGAAACCACAGGGTGAGTGTGTGTACAAGAAAAGCACACTCACAGGACAGGCAATGAACACATCAGGGGTTGGTAGGCACATCAGTGTCATTCTTCCCACTCAGTCATGGTTTGCAACTCCAAATGTTGAAAAAGACTAAAGATTCTTCGAAAAGAGTTCACACCTTCTGATACGGCCAAAAACAGATGAGAGGAAAAGGAAAAGCTTGTGTAGTAATAGAGATGGGCTAATGCATTGCAACAAAAACATTTCAGCCTGAGAAGCTGCTACTGCAATCGCTGTCTGCCAGCAGGGCAATGCGCCAAAACACTGCTGAGATGCAACTGTGGTTGTAGACAAGCAAGAAGAAACTGTCTCACATGCCAGCGCAAACCTCTGCTATCCCAATCCAAAACAAAGAGGGAATGCAAACGAAAGCCACGAGCAGTTAGCTGGAAGATGAGCACTCATTCCCTGACTTGCAAGCCACCTAATGAAGCGTGACACAGAAGGGGACAGCAGTATGCTCATTCTCCTGTGTATGGAGTTCTCCTGAAACTGTTGCTCCAAAAATGAAGTATCTGTCCCAGTTACGTAAGGCTTCTGCTGTGTCAGACCAGCTCTGCTTCAGACGAAGCAGGACATGACCGTGCCTCCAGCAGGAATGCCAGGGTTTTAATTACCGCTTCTGCCGCAGACATCCCCGCCAACCTTGTACAAGTTGTGACGTCAGCTGCCAAAATCTGGTTCGAGTCTGTAAAATTAAGCCAAGTACGTGCTGTCCCCCACCCTTTCTCCTGACTGTGTATATGCTACAACTCCCTGGGCAAAGCTGCTGTCCTACGTGGTGTATATGTACAGTGCCAAGCACAGAGGGAGAGGGATGGGCTGAAATAAAATCTTCACTGGTGAATATTAATTGGTTGGGTCTTTATCCCTCCCTTGGTTTCATGTTTTTCCCTTTCAGGTTTTCCACACTGCTTTAGCCTTGAAGACTTCTTCTGTAACTGGAGCCTGCATCAGCAAGCAGCGATGCTACATCTGCAGTGGAGAGGAATCACAAACCTTCCAAGGCAGAGCTTTTCTGGCACATTTTCTACTTGCCACTTGTTTACAGGGAAACTTCCTCAAGGCAGGTGGCTTCTGTACTCTGGATTATATTCTGTTGGCACCTATCAGATAATAAAGCAGTTTTTAATTAACACAGGCTGAGCAGGTAGTGGTGCCTTATACTGGTACGGCAATGAGCACTGTGCCTAGGTGAGTGGGAAGTGAGACTGGAGTTGGACAGCTGAAGGTGGTGAGATGAGTCTGTCTCCAACTCTCTTGACCCCTCCCAGTTGCCTTTGTCAATATAGTGATGGTCAGAATATATTTCAATTGGGTGGCCTGTGAATGAAAAATAGCACCAGGCTTATTTTGTTTAGTTATATTCAATTACAGTACCGCCTTTCCCAACATATAAACAAAACCCATGTTCTTGCTAGCATAATTTATACTGATTCCCAGAACCATGCAAACACATGAATTTTTGTGCTAGAATAACCACGTGTACCTCTCCTATACGAAGACTTTAACATTGGAATTACTGTGATTTAAAAATAACACTTTGCCCAAGTAAAACTCTTCCACAAAAAGCATTTCTAAAGGAGCTGTACCCTCGGCAAAGAGGATCAGATACATATCCCTGATGGAACACGTGGAAGAAACAAGTACCAATATCTCACTGATGCTTTTGTGCTGTAAAGCTGACAGAATAGGAAGTGGATTTACACATAAAAAAGCTACCCAGCTATTCTCTGGCATAAATCAATGTGGTAGAGCTGCTCTGATGGAATAAAAGCTACGTACAGCACTGCCATTATTGTATATTGACCCAGAGTGTCTGCAGGGGCTGTCCATTTAACTAGTGTACTACTTTCAAAATGGGCTTTGGTGTGTCTCATTGTCCTGCATTTCTGCTTTTGGAAAGAGGCAGTGGACTGTCTGAATTGTTTTTCATTAAGGATGCTGAAATCACTGCAGTTACTGAAACAAGTAGCAGGAAACCTGGGCACCTCAGGACCAGCGACCCTAACAGGACACTAACTTGCTATTCAGGTCATAGGATCTGGGAAAATATGGCAACCTTGGCTTTGAAGGGCAAATGGAAAGGTCAATTCTTCTGCAGATGGTTTGGTCAGTAAATGCCCCTGCCCTCCAGCACTGCTCATTTAAAAGGCACAGTTCTTTAGGAATAGGAGTGTCTGGTGACCTCGATATTTAACTAACAATTAAATATGATCATTGCAAAGCATGGCAAAAACATTGCTCTTTGACACAGATGATTTTGGGAAGTGGGTTGTACCAGTAACTGTTTGAGACATGCAGGTTGCCCTTGGAAAACCCTCTTCAGCTGGGAAAACCATGCATACCACCCTGGGAGCTGCCCGACAGAGCTGAAACTGCAAGAGGAAGCCACAGAGAAAAGATGGGGAGATTAGGAAAAGGGAGTGATGTGGGGAAGTGGGAAGGAGCTGACAGAGACCTGGAGGAGGGAACAGCTGGAAAATCTGCTTTATTTATTCAGTGGACAAACAAGGCAGCTCCTCCATCAATAACAATTACTCACCTTGGGTGCTCTGGCGCTGGACTGACAAAAGGTTTAGGTGTGGTGACAGCAACTCCCACACCTCCCTTCCAGGTGCCCATCTCCAGCAGTGAAATGCCTGAACCCCAGCTACTCATCTACACTTCCAATATGGGGTGCCATAATTGCTGGGTAATTGCAATTAACACCTCAAATGGTCAATAAGGAAAGCTAAGGAAATGGGTCCCCTCCCTACTTGCGGTGTATTTTGAATCCCACCAGTATGTGGGCACAAAAGAGGATTGTTTCCTGCTTTACCTCTCACATTGCCATGCCAAGGTTTGATACATCAAGGGTAACAAGACACTCACAAAAGGCAAGGTAGACATGCAGTTGCCATCTTCAGTCTAACAGAGATCAAGCCAGCACCTCCTTTCCAAGCACTCACATTTGCTTGGAGGAAGGGAAATGTTTCTTGGTTCATCTTGACATCAGACCACTAGGCAGCAAAGAATGATAGGTTAATGAAACAGAAAAGATGGAAGACCATGATCACCCAGCCCAGTAATAAGGATATTCTCCTGGTAAGGTGTGAAGAAGAGGGATCTTTGGGTATCCCTTCTCCATCACCATTTAATGTTCTCCAAATAACTGTTTTTGAATAACAGCACATAAAAGCTGCTAGTCCGAGGAACATATTGATAACCAGCAGAAAGGCTCGGTATTAAGAGAAAAATATTAGTGAAACACCTGGGGATATAAAACATTCAATATCCAACCAGTAGAATAGGAGCCACTGCTAATGGATGAGGGCTTTCCCCTTCAAATAAATCATCTCACCAAGAGTAACAAGGTTCCACCCACTGCAGCTCCCAGTGGAAGCATCACTCACAGCACATGGAGGGAGAAAAAACTATTCTTAGCAAACTCCAGGTTAAGGTCCTGTAATTTAGAGCCTTTGGTAATTTGAAAGAAGAGTTTATCAATGTTTCAGAGAGAAAGCATGTGAGAGGTTGGAGACCCAGTTACTACACCACTAGCTCAGTTTTCACTTGGAAAATGAGGCTCAGCTTTTCTATCTGGAAAACAATATCACCTGGACCTGTAACAACAGAATTATGAAGAGATGCTCTAATAACAGAGATGTTGAACATTATTATCATAGGTTGCATGATACAATGCACCATAACATTTAAAACATAAAGAACAAATGTCTGTTCAGGTGATACATTACAGCTGGGATTAGTAATCTGAGCAGCAAATGTATTCAGGTCTGCTGGCAGACACCACAGAAGAGAGACACAAGGCAAAGAACCTGCAGGCTTTCTAGCACCATCAGTCTGCTTTTACACATCACATTTCACTTGTAATTTAGAGGAGTTTATTATTAAAATTCTCACAACCCCCCTGTGGGCTAAGAACAACACTGCATCTTTTTAATTGATGGGTAACATGGGCTTCATCAAGGAAAAAGAGTTGAAGGTCAAAGAGGATGAATTTCAAAGCTAGACAACTTACCCCTGCTACCCACCTTTTCAAACTCCAGTCTGAAGAAGCAGAAAGCAGCCCAGGATGCAATGTTAGTCAGAAGGTTACTCTACAAGACATTTCAAAGCAGTTATTAGAAATAGTAACAACCAGTTGTGTAGCACAGCTTGCGACAGAGGTGGACAGTGAGCCAAGAGCTGACCTGCTGAGGACAGCAAGTCCAGCAGCACAATGCATACATACAGGCATGAAGGGTGAGCTCAGGCAGACAGCTTCATACATGCACAGCATGGATGCTCTCCTACAGACATAGCCAGGATCTTGGGTCCTGGCTCCCATTCATTTTGCTGCTTCCAACAATAGTAGAGAGGGAGAATGCCCCAAATTGTGTCTACCTTTCAGAGGTAAATTCCTTTATGAAAAACACTCCAAGGTCTTCAATTAACTCATGGTCATATCATGCCGTGAAACTCTATAGACTCATGGAGCGGTTGTCTTCTAGTCCTCAGAGGGAAAGATGCTCTCTCCTGAGTTGTAAGAAGCACTCCTGAAGTACCAGAGGTTTTCTTCAGAGCAACTGTTTTCAACTTTTGCCCAGCAGACCTGTGGCATCCATAGCTTACCTTGAGCGGGTCTCTTAAAGCTAAAACCAACAACTTATCAGAAAGTTTCAGTTTACCATCAAGGAGGCTGAACAGCCCCCCAAAGTATTTTCAGAGTTCACCAATTAAGGAAGCTTGAAAGTCACTACTTCAGAATTTCACACCAAAATTCCCATTCAACCCCTCCTTCTCTGGGTAAAGAGATATGTCAGAACCATGACCCCAGGCAGCATAGCTGCAGGCCTGAAAACATCTTCTTACTCAAGTTATTCATCAACTGAATAACCTGAATGAGTTCCCTTCATAGTGAATCTCTCAGGGCTCAAAGAAGATTCAGCTACAGAGTTGGAAGTTCAGTGTTGTGTCTCCCCTTGGTAAGATAAAACAACAGTGGCTACTGAATCAACATCATGAACATCCTTGCCATACCACCTTTTATCCACTTTCAGAACTCAGTTACAGAGAAAAAAAGTTCAAATCCATATATCTACACTATTAAAATCTTGACTGATTGCACAGTTCCCCAGGGTAAGGCATCCCCTACACTGCAGTGCCAAGACAGACACATCTGCACACACATGCAAGAATGTGTTCTTTGTGACTTCACTGGCTCACAGTGATCACACCTGACAGAAAAGGCTCAAAAATTCTCAAGTACCCAAAGTCTGGGAAAAGAGACCACAAAGCTGAGAAGCAAGACACCACCACTGTGACTTAGTGAGGGAAAGGCCACAGTGGCACCTTGTGATTGCATCATCAAAAGCCAACATCAGACAACTCCTAGATTGCCCTTTAGATACAGCACTGGAGTAAACAAGGCTTCCCTGGCTGCACAGCTTGTGGCATGATCTGCTGTTCTCCTGGCAGGGTTGCTGTGCCTTACTGCACTTGGGACCTGGGCTGTCCTGATGAGGTAAGGATAGGTTTGTTCTCTCTGCTCCCTCATCTCCACTTGCAGTACAGGCTCAGGAGACTCTTGCCCCACTTTGCCATTGACCTGCTAAGCCACTTTCCCTCTCAGCATCTCTGTTTCCTCATCTTTGAAATGAGGATAATCCTCACTTTGATGTCCATGGATGAAGTGTGCTGTGGCACATATGCACATTCTCTGTATTTTAAATGCTAGGTGGCAATACATCATCATGGGTTCTTTCTTTTGTTTATTCACCTTTATTATTAAAAATGGAAATCAATGAACCACCTGAGAAAAAAAACAACAAAACCAACAACAACAAAAAAACAACACACAACAAAAACCACTTTGGATCAGTCTTCTCTTTTGAAGGTAATTATGAGAGAGAAAACAGTTCTGAAACAATGGATGCAATGCTTAGAAAATATAGGGCAGAACATATTTGTCCACCCTATAGTTCACTGTTGCAATATTTCCTTTCTCTTCCATTTTCTAAATAATGTACAAAACAGCCTTCCAAAATAAATTATTTCACTCTGAACTGCTGCAATGCACAGCAGGAAGCCTGTCAGAGCAAAGTGTCACTAATGGAGGATACCTCTTATGAACCAGATGGGAAGATGAGTTCAGATCACAAGTAGTCCTGAGTGAGATTACAGCACACAATACTGATGCTCACAGGCAGTGAAACCCTGGTTTGATCGACCACCCAGAACAGTTTCCATTGCTCCTTTTCTTGTCAGGAATGGCCTGGTTCCCTGCCTGGGCAGGTATGCCAGCTGAACAGGGGTCTTCTGAAGACACTGTTGGAGGATGAATGACAGTTGTCAGTCTTATGCTGTACCTGCAGATGTCTGGGACTCAGTGAGATTCTGGCTCTGCTCCTAATGAACAAAAACCAGCACACCACTTCGGACCACTGAGTGATATCCAGCAAATCCACACAGGCACTGTCTTACCCACATATGATGGAGTGCAGAACTTGCTCTGCATAGAACTTTAACTTCTGGAACCGGCAATTAAAATGTAAAGATGAGATTCCTGTGTTCCAGGTTTCATTTGCAGAAAGCACTGTAAATACAGAAATATTAAGTCAGCCCTTTTAATTTAGAGGTGAACAGAATTTTCTGTGGAGCTTCTCAAAACAGTAAAAAGCCCCCATCCTGTCCTGCAGGTCATGCAAAGCAAGAGGAAGCCTCTTTTGCATTAAGCAGTGCCATGGTCTGTCTGGGTCTCTCACAGTTACAGAACAATGTACGCTATAAATCGAACTATATTTTATGAGCTCATTAGGAAAACAAACAAAAATAGCAAACAAGGGCTTTGTACAGACTAGCTGAACACATGAATTTACTCATTCTCAACTTAATTCATTAGTTGCCTTCCAAACTCCACTCACTCTCATGGGATGTTGTGCTCCTAAAGCACCTCCTCAGCCATGATGCCCACTGGAAAGGATGTTGGGACAAAGAGCAATCCCAAACTCCTTCCCACAGGTTCCTCACAAAACAGCAGCTCCCCACAGCAGAACAGCCTATGGCAGACACAGCCAGAAGAGAGGAAAGACAATTTTATTGTGAGCATCATCTGGAGGGAGGCCAGCAGTCACAGCCCTTCAGCCACAGGTGAAAATGAATCAGCACCTGAAACGACAGAGTCAGAAAGCTCTGATCAATCCATAAAAGCAGAAAGAGGCAGGATTTAGTTTCCCTCTCTTTGGGGAGCACCGTTTATGAGGAACTGTTCATGGACCAAGAGAGAGAGCTATTGCTGGCACGGGCTATGGGATGGCTCTGGTGCCTTCTCCCCACTGGTAATGTCCTTGGAGACCTGTGCATGTGCAGAGGCACCGTGCCCCTGTGCCACATAGCGGGGCTCGATCACGGGCCCCTAGGGAGCTTCCATGGAGTTCTTTCCAAACTCTGTGGAGCACCTGTTAGGGAACAGGAAGAAAGAGGATAAACAGCAGTCACTAATAATTTAAAATGTACATACAAAAGAAGACCTTCTGACATGCTGATACTTGCAGGGAAAAGCCCTTTAGCAGTCATCTTCCACATCCTCTTCTTCCACATTCTCTGGTAGATGTGATGGAGGTGTGATGGTCATGAACCTCTACCTTTAAAATCATGAGATTGGAGTGAAAATCACAAGATTTTTAAATATATATATATATATGAGTCCTATTTATTTGCCAGTAGGTTTCAGTTGTTAGAAAAGTAGCCAAATTCTCAAATTGCTAGAAACTGCCACTTAAAAAAAGGAAAAAAAAGAAAAAAAAGAAAAAAGGCTTCAATAAAATAAAAGCCAGGTATTCGTGAAATGACAAAAACCTCAAACCTGAAACTGAAAGATAAAAGAACCACTATTACAAGATTCACAAAAAAAGTGTTGAGATACTGTTGAGAAAGAAGTCCCAAAGTTTCCATCAGGAAAGACCAGCCTCTGATGCATTTGGACATAAATTCTCTGTAGAAAAGAGTGAAAGAGCTGTAAGACCCTGAACACAAACAGCCTTCAACCAGCAAGTAATCCCTTATCTGACGTGCCTTTATGTACGTGTCCTTGGTTCCTGGTACAGACTCCAGAAAACAATCTGCAAGACAAATCTTTCTGATACGCATATGCTCTGCACCAAATGTGCAGCTGTTCTGTGTGCGACTGAACAACTCGCTCACCAGGGCCATCTCCTCCATCTCCTTGAACACCATTTTGCAGTCTCTGTTACTGAGCACCCCAGAAAACTGACTTCTCCACTGGCTTCATGCACAGCAAGAGTTTAAACCCTGAGGGCAAGACTCGGAGCAGAATAATTCAGGGGGCAACAAGAAGCCAGATGAAATAAATATCAAGAGCAGAGTTGCTACTCCTGGCCCTGGATTCTTTCTTCCCTCCATGACAATGTGACAGCACTAGCCCATGAAAGTGCATGGGCGTGCTCAACACCCTCCCTGCACTGTCCGTACCAATAACTGTCACTTCTTTTTCCCACAGGTGAGCATGGGATGGAAGGCTCAGGGACATTTCCACAGGTACATGGCACCCTACACTTCAGACTCAGCATGCAATGCCAGGAGAACCCATCTTTGGGACACTTTGAAGCCATGTGGCAAGAGGGCAAGTACAACATCTCCTACTCTGCTCTCCAGTTCCTTGTGACACATTGTCAACACTGTCCTTGCCCAAGCTCTGCTTTGGGCACCCACACAGGGCAATTGATGCAAGGCTGGGTTTGACCTCCCTGACTTCTGCCTGAGGATTTACGGTGGCAAAGATACAAACGTATCCGACCTAAATAATTGTTTATCAGTGCTGCAGTTTTACTGTTGTAGTTCTGAAAAAGGAGGAATTCCTCTGAACTATTATACACTTGCTACAACCACTGAATCAAACTGATTCCCAGACATTCTCCTTTATTGTATTACTCAGCTTTTTCCAAGTCTTACAAAAACCAGGACTTTGGTGCCTTGCCACCCAGAAACCAAAGGAGGCTTCCACGAAACCAGCAAACACCTCCCATCCTCTCACCAAAGTCATTAAAAAAGCAAAACAAACCGGAGAGGTTGTACAAGTCAGCCTATAAACCCAGGTGTGAGGAGAGCAATGTCAGTGGTAATGGGGCAAGAAAGGCAGGGTAATTATACCACACCAAAATTGTGATCGTGCTGCATTCCTTTCCAGTGAAGGCCAGCTAAGAATTAGATACACCTTTTTAAATCATCAAAGGGAGTGGCTGTAAGATACAAGGTGTTGGGATTAAGATGAAGTTCTGGGTTTGCCAGTTCTCAGCAATGGCTTTCGTGGCTGGGCTGGGCACGTCATTAACTGTTCCCAAACGATGCTCACACTGTGTCACTTCTTTTTAATCTTTATACAATTCTCAATGTTTCAGGAGTCCCAGGCTCCCACTGAACAAAGGGCTGGATGTACCCAGAAACAGAAAACAACACCCGTCTACAAGGTTTCTTGTACTTGGTCAACCAGTCAAATTCAGTAAATTGTATCTCAGCATTATTTCAGTGGAGTCCAAATATTTATCATGTTGTTCCAGGTCTGCAAGCTCAGGCCCTCAAAGTATGAAACCTTAAGAGCTTCCCTGTTAAAAAGGCTGGTACAAATATTTAACAAGGTCAAATGTGTGAAGATGATTTAACAAGGACTGGATGGGCGAGAGAGCAGATTTGGCTCAGACTGGTCCCTTTTTGGAAGAACAAGTGCAGGAGCTTAGATGGCAGCACTCATCCTGCAGCCCTTTGCAGAGGGGAACCTGCTGGGAAACTGAGTCTTGAGGAAGCTCCTCTGTGGGCAGGAGGCACAATGCTGCCCAGAAACACAAGCCCGCTCCACAGGCCACTGGGCAGCGCAGAGCAGGTAGTCCTCTTCTGCTGGAGAATGCCTCTCTAGGAGCAACTGCAGGAGCACCCAAACACAGGCAGGACAGCAGCACACAGAGGCAAAGCTCCTGCTGTGGCTGCCTCACCTCGTCTGCAGTGCAAAATAAGATTTTCAGCATCCTCCTGGGCTGTTATGGGGTGAGAGGAGACATGGCACAGAAGCAGAAAGGCAAAGACCACCATGGGAGTGTCTTCCCCCATCATAGCTTCATACTGCAGGTTGTCCCAGTCAATCTTGCCACAGCCAACAAAAAAATGCTGCATTTGTGCTAGTTTTCAGAAAACATGCCAAGAGACAAACACAAGGCAAAGCAGCTAACCAAATGGCCAACTCTTGCTATTTAATTATTTTGAAACTAAAGTATTCAATTAAAACCAGCTACAAAACAAAGATACAATAACAACCTCTCTTCTCATAAGAATTTGTGTTTTGGCACAAACAACTGGCTGGCCTGATTTTATATCAAATAAATTTAATCTTATCCAATAAAATGGCTTTCTGTACATCAGGGGAAAAGATGAGGTGTTATGAAAAGAACTCTCTGGGCATCGTGTAATACTATACCACTAAATAAAAAAAAAGCTTGGAGCAATTTCTATTCTCTTTTAGGCCAACAGGGAAAAAAAAAAAGCATAACACAGCTGGCATCAGCACTGTTGAGGTGAGCAGCACACAAGAGCTGACAAAACCATCAAGCTAACTCAAGTTCCTCTATGTGGTGAATTTGTGAAGGCATTCAACTCACCACTGGAAAGCCAACTGTTTCTAATATGCGATGTTTTCCTGTTACTGCACTGTTTATGAACTAAGTCTCTTGGCAGTATTCAAGGAAAGGTAGTTTTCCGTGTGGTGATGGATGACATCCAATGTTGTGGCATGAAGAAAACAGTCCAGTGTTTTTTCCATGCTGAAACCCGAGCCACAGGGATGCCCACTGCCTTCATGTCCAGCAGCGCTGGTACAACTGAAGAAGCCATGACTTCAGTAAGTGACTTCTAGCAGAAACATAAGCACAACATAGAGCTTCTATCAGCCACCTCCAGCTGGGCATCCAAAGATGAAAACAGCACCAAATTAGTGGGCACTACTGAAAAAGTAACCACACATCTCAATACTTGCACAATCTGGACTTACTCTCAGTAGCCCTTCATTTCTCAAAGGGCATCACCCTGATGGCAAGCATTTCCCAACGGACATGCACTGTCATATTGAAACCCTAAATACTGCAGTGACTTCGTTTCTTCCATTCTATTCAACATCAAGTAATTAACCCTCACAGCAGCTCAGAGAAGTAAGGACAGCGATATTCACCAGCTCGGCCCAATGTGCAGGTAAGAGACAAAGCCAAGAGACCCAGGTGAGGCCCTGCAGAAAGCAGGCCAAGCCCAGTCGCTGTCTCACGTTGCTAAGGAGATGTTGATGCCACCAAATCCCAACGGTAAGGAAGCAAGAAGAAAGCCTTCTTCAACTCCTTCACCCCAGGACCCTAAACTCGTCAACAGGATCATTACAGCATGCTTGGCAGGACAAGTCACTCCTGCTGTGGCGAGGGCAAGGGATTCCTGGCATTGCACTGCAGCCGCCAACAGGGCTGGTGGCCTTGGTGGGAAGCTTCGCTGTGCTCCCAGGAGAGAACACCCGCGGACACCGCTGCGTTGCATAACCACGGACACTGCACGTAAATAGGAACTCCCGCTCTGTAACGAGCCATCAAGAGCCGACAGACTTATGCAATTACCGTGTCTCATTAGGAGGCTGGCGGGGAGGATTTCAAAGGAGCTGCTGCCGCTCGGCGTGATCGAGGCTGCCATTAGCCACAGCGGCAGGTTCCGCAGCTCCCCCTGCCACGGGAGGTACCACCCTGCAGCAGGACGTGCACCCCACCGAGTCGGGCACTCGGGGACCTGACCCCTCCCCCAACGCTCCACGCCAAGGGGCAGGACATGCCCGCGTGGATGGGAGTGAGGCGGGAGGTTCATTCGGGGGGGGGGGGGGGGCAGCCCCTCTCCCCCCCTCTGCCGTAGGGGCGGTACCCAAGAAGCGCCGCTTGGCCCCTCCACGAGAGGGGCCAAGCTCAAACATAAAGGTGCTTCCTGAAATACACGGCGCGGGTCTTCCGTGGCCCCCCCTCCAAGCACTCACCACCTGCAGGTCCCCGGGCCCCCGCCAGCCCAGAGGCCGCCCGGGCCCCCGCCAGCCCAGAGGCCGCCCGGGCCCTGCCAGGCCCCATCCCGGGCCCACCGCTGCCACCCCCGCCCCTGCACCAGCCGCCTTCCCTCAGCGGAGCCGCTGTCCAGGCGCGGTCAGGCCCGCGGGGCCGGGGTCTCCCCGCTCAGGGCCAGGCACCGCGACCCTTTCAGCCGAGCGCCGCCGCAGGGCAAGCTACGGAGCGGAGGAAGCGACGGCACCAGCCCCCGCCCTGCCCAGCATCCCCCCGGGCCAGGGGTTGGGCTCCCCACCGGGCGAGGCAGAGCCAGCCACCTCCCCTCCTCCTCTTCCTACTCCTCCTCCTTGTCTTCCTACTTCTGCACCGGCTCCGCTCCGGCTTCGCCGCTGCCCCTCAGCCACCGGAGCTGCCACACAGTCCCCCTCCCTCTCCCCCGCCCCCACCGGTCCTCCTACGCCCCGTCCCCAGCGCCGCCGCTTTCACAAGATGGCGGGGACCGTGGCCGAGCGGGACGCGTTGGTGAGTGCTGCTTTGCCTCCTTCCTGGGGCTTCGGGACGGGGACCAGGACAGGGCTCTGGGGAGGGGAGCGGGGAGGGCTGGGCGCCCCACGGTGAGCACCTGAGGAGCGGAGCTGGGGGGCAGCCGGGAGGGACTCCGCCTGCCCTTGCCTCAGCGCTCTCCTTCTTACCTGCAGAAAATAGAGGACGGGCATTTAAACAACTCCCTGGGATCCCCCGTGCAAGCTGATGTGTACTTCCCTCGCCTGGTAAATCACTTTTATTTGATGTTTGGGGGTGGATTTATTTGTGGGGTTTCTTAGCCCCTTCCTCCCCCCCTTCCCTCCTCCCTGGCTGCACAACGGCGGCCGCTGCTGATGCGGAGTGACCCTCGCCACCCTCCCCCATGTCCTTTCCAGATCGTCCCCTTCTGTGGGCACATCAAAGGAGGAATGAGGCCGGGAAAGAAGATCTTAGTTATGGGCATAGTGGACCTCAACCCCGAGAGGTAACAGCCGGGCAGGACTGCCCGCCCCAGGGGCGCCGGGCCCAGGGAGGGGGCGAGGGGGGGAGGCCACACACACACACACACACACAAACACACGTACACACGGATCCCTCCTTTCTGGAGAGGGATTATTTTTATCATTTTAAATATAGTGTGCTGATTTCTCCTTTGACCCATAGAGGGGGCATTTCTTTAAGGGATCCTGTTTCCCAACACTTCATTTGGGAGTAAAGGAGCGTATAAAGCATATATATACATATATATAGACACGTATATGCACAAGGCACATGCACACATATATGTATGCTATAACCATGTTGTCACTGATGAGTTTTTGGAGCATTCCTTGAATGAGCTGAGCTGTCACATCACTGCCATGCCGCCATACCTCCCCC
>JANIJG010015961.1:0-16086 GCA_024611175.1 Megaceryle torquata
ATGATCCTGCTCTGGCAGGGGGGTTGGACTTGAAGATCTCCAAGGTCCCTTCCAACCCCTGACACCCTGTGATACCCGTGATGTGGAGTTTAAGGAAAAAATACTTTTTTGCATGATGCTAAAAGTTACCAATCTCTAGTAACTATATTTTAGGCCAATATGTTATAATAGAAGCTTTAATTTTCTTTCACTTTTCAGCTTGACTGTGGAATCCATCCTGGACTGGAAGGAATGGATGCTCTCCCTTACATTGATTTGATAGATCCTGCTGAGATTGATCTCCTCCTAATTAGTCAGTAAGTTACAACTGAAAAAACAAATATACTGATCTCATGATCTGAACTGTGTTTGCTTGTAGGTTATTAAGAGAAGCTGAAAATAGGTATTTTATAGATGGTAACTGCATAGAAAAATTTTACTTCCCAACTTTTTTTGAAATTAAGGATGTTCAGTCACTTTTAACATTACAACTGTCCTCTGAGCGTGCTGTTATTTCTGACATTTTTGTAACTTGGCTGCTTTAACACCACCGTGACAGCTTCTAAGATGAGTTTGCTACATAAAGACTGATGAAAAGTACTGGTTGTGGTTTTTGCTCTATTGGCTTTGAATGCAAAAGGCTCTATGAGATTCATGCAAGCTTTGACTGGGGATTAAATACTGCTTAGTGGCTGAGAGATGGGAAGAGACATTTCTAAATGATTTCACCAGATCTCTATAAAATCCTGGGTATTAGTGGCATATGCTTATTCTACCTCTATTTCAAAAGCAGCTCCTTAAGATGGGTCAAGCCAGAAGTGTGGCCAAATAATTTTATTTTAGTAGTTCATGATTTAATCCATAGCGTCCAGCATGCACTGAGGACTGCCTTTGTTAGCCCTCTGTATCTTTTGACATCTGTTGTGTTCCCGATTCCTCTTTTTCTCCCTCTAACTTTTTTGTAATTTACGTCTAAATTTAATTCTGAAGTTAAATGGGTAAAACCTTTGCAGTTTTCTGTATTACTCTTAAATTTGCTTGGTTGCATTTGTAGACAATGGTGTGCTGAATGTAGACCAGCATAGCTAAAGAGCTTGAAAATTGTGCTTCTGAATTTTTCTGATGCTGTGTTAAACCACTGAAGTAGCGAATGATACAATTTATATATTTATTTATTATATTCCCTATCTGTTTCATTAGTGTTGTGTAATGTTAACGTATTAATTGGATTTATGTGTCTATTTTAAGTTTCCATTTAGATCACTGTGGGGCGTTACCATGGTTTTTGCAGAAAACAAGTTTTAAAGGAAGGACGTTTATGACTCATGCCACAAAAGCTATTTACAGATGGCTTCTTTCAGATTATGTCAAAGTCAGGTAAGCTGACCCTTGGGTTGTCTCTTCAACTCCTGAATTGTTTCACCTAAATATCCAACAGAAAACTTAAGACGAAGCCACCAAAGGTGGCTGGATGAACCTGGATGTTACCATAGGTAGCATTATAAATGGGTTAGAAGTAACAGATCATCTTATGTCCTCGTGGATAATATATCTCTCAAATAATTTCTTACCAATAATAATAATAAAAAATCTTTCCTTCTTTCCTCTCACTCTTTTTCATTTGCCTTATTTGGACATTTAATAGTATCTCTTTTTTTCTTGCAACTGTGCCTCTTAGAACTTTCTTATGTTCTCTTGCTTTTTAATGTCTGGTTTTATTTAAGCTTCTTAGAGGCAGTGAATTTTAAGCCCCTAAAGATACAAATCACCTTTCAGGACAAGGTCAGATAAAATATTAAATACACAAAGACTGCTCTTTTTTTTTTTTTTCTTCCTTCCTTTTTAATTTCTGTTGCATGACTTCATACATTTCTTCTATGTGAATGCAATGGTCCTGAGCATATCTCAGCTCAGCAGATTCTCGCTGTTTATCAGAAGCCTGATAAACAGTCCTTGTTTGTTCCAGGCCGATTGGAAAAGTGTGATTCAGTTTGATTTTTGAGGACAGTTACAAGCTGAGTGGCAGATCACCATCCATGGTACTTTTAGACGAATAAAGAGCAGATCCTGACCTGAAAAGACTACTGTAGCATGGCCTTTCAAAAAAAAGATGCTTTAACTCTGCTTAGGTGTACCTGGAACATTAGAGTACCTGGCCTTGATGTCTAGCATAGATGTTGCACTACTGAGTGGAATTTTTACTGTCAGTGGAGAAAAAAAATCCAGGCAATGTTTTTCCAATTGTTATCTATTCTAAGTTGGTAAGATGAGCTGATATTTAGCCATTTCACTTATATCCAGTAATATATCAGCGGATGACATGCTATATACAGAAACAGACCTTGAAGAAAGCATGGACAAGATTGAGACCATCAACTTCCATGAAGTGAAAGAGGTGGCAGGAATCAAATTCTGGTGTTACCACGCAGGCCATGTTCTGGGAGCAGCCATGTTTATGATTGAAATAGCTGGTGTGAAGGTATTTCCTTTTTATTATAAAGTTGAAATCAAGACTGAATTCTAATGTAGTCATTAATTATTTATTATTGCATGTTAAGCCTCACCACTGTGGCTGGAGCTGTCAAATAGACTTGAACTCAAGTCAAGGTGGGAGGCCTTGACAAAGACCATCTATTTTCTTATTGATTAGAACTAGCAAGTGACACATGTACTGAACCTGAGAAGTTGTTTGGATTTTATGGGAGTGAGTTACTTGGAAACAGTAAACTTCTAGCTTTCCTTGCTGGTCCACTCTGAGGTAGATGGTAGCTGAGGCAGTCTTATGGAAGCTGCGTTTTAGTAAAATCTATGGACATTGGTGTTTGGTTTTGTAATTCTGATTTACCGAGCCTGCCTGTCTTGAGTGCTTAAATGGCATTTGTCAAAGTATGCAAGTTATATTTTTCTCAAAACACTTATTCAAAAGTACCTAAAGAAGAAGGATTATCATTCATTTTAGGCACAGAGAGATTAAATAAGTCATCATATAATCACAGGTAGCACTGTGTCAAAAACAGATACTTAAAACTAATCTCATGAATCAGAATTCATTAGGATAATCACCATGCAAGGAAAGTTTCCCACAACCCTGAAGAGGGAAGAGAAGTGGTGGTCCAGAGGTTTGCTGTCTAGTAGGACTTTGTTCATGGTTTATAATGCTTGAGAGTTAAAAAAATTTAATGTCTAAAGGAAAGTACAGAAATAGAACTGGATTTAAAGTGACTACAATAAAATTTAGATAACTTGCTGCCTCTTTTTGTGGGTTTGTGGTTTGATTTTTTTTTTAATTTTATTAGGCCATGATGGGTAAAGAGATTTCCTTTCTCCTGGTTTCAGCAGGGATGGAGTTAATTTTCTTACTAGTAGTCAGTACAGTGCTGTGTTTTGGATTTAGTGTTGAGACAGTGTTGATGACACGCTGATGGAGCTGGTGCTAGGTAGTGCTCATTCCAAGTTAAGGACTTTTCAGGTTCCCATGTTCTGCCAGTGAGCAGGTGCAGATGAAGCTGGGAGGGGGTAGAGCCAGGACAGCTGACCCAAACCAGCCTAAGGGATATTCCCTACCACAGAATGTCATGCCCAGTATAAAAACTGGGGAGGGAGGTGAGCAAGCAGCTGCGTGGTGCTTAGCTGCCAGCTGGGGTTAAACCATGACACCCCCTGACTATGCATGACTCAAATGGATTGGATTTTAGTATCCATTATTTTCTTTAATTCCATATGAAGCAAATGAGAAATGTGATAGTAGGTTGCCTGTAGACCAGTTACCTGCTGTTACTGACTGTATCTTTTGTTATTATTCACATTTTCACTAGTGGAATGATTCCTAAGTAAAAAAAGTTCAGTTTTGAAACTACCATGTTGGGCACAGAGAGCTGCATTCCACCCTGAAGTTAAGGATCCATTAAAAATTGCTGACAGTTACAAATTACTTCTTGCTGTAATGAAGAGCAGGATCATTCTGCTTGAAGAATCTACTAGATTACGGGCTTTTTTAGTATCAGAAAAACTTAGAAGAATTTTTTTTTAAGTAATTTTATCAGACTATTCATTATAGTTGCATTATGAGGTTTAAATGCAGTTTTATCTGCTTTTTACTTCCACTTAGGACATGCTGTATTCTCTGTTATGTCATTTTTTACTTCTTAATGGTCAGCGTACGTACGCAAAAGGCTGAAAATGGCACTTCTATATCCCAAACAAAAAATGAAATAGTTTACCTAGTTCTGTTGGAATTATGGGACTGCTTGAAATACTTTTAGTGGTTAAAATATTCATATTGTAGTACTATTGATGTAATGTTAAAAGTACTATCACCATCAGAAGAGTCTTTATTTAGACTACAAGTGACCTTTTTTATCACAAATTCCTTAAAACCATCTTTGCTTTAAAAAAAAAAAATAACAGTTTCTATACAACAACTTTTAAAAGACTGCTGACCTGGTAGAACCTGTAATCAGAACAACTGCTTCTCTTTGTCTCCAATAGCTTTTATATACAGGTGATTTCTCAAGACAGGAAGACAGACATCTGATGGCAGCTGAGATTCCCAATATTAAACCTGATATTCTTATAATTGTAAGTTTTACAACATTATTTCTTTATATTAGTAATTAAATATGTGGTATAGGGGTATTACTTAATTAAAGCTAAAATTGAAGGAGAAAGACAGGGGAGATTTAATGGTAGTACATGATTTGTGTTAAATATCCAAGCTCTAGGGTGTTTAGAACACTCCAATATATCTTTTCACTGTATTAAAAAGTCTAATTTTTGTTTTATAATTCTTCTGATGAAGTTCATTAAGCATCCAGACAAACCTTTTCAAGGTGGGAGATCATTTTTAAGTTTAGACTTGTGTTTGCTAGATGTATTGTACAAACCCCAGTCTAGCCAGATAGCTTTAGTAGATCCTAATCTACTTCCAGCTACAATGAGAATTTGTTCTGGGTGGAGGTGCTCCGAGTGCTATTCTCTGGTTTGGTTTGGTTTTCTGAGCTAAGTGGGTTTATTCTTAAACTGTGTTTGGAAAATCAGAAGCTCAGGCATAACTGTTTTATCTGGAAATGAACAATAGGCTCTTTCAGAGTAATGCTTAATATTATATCATTTATTACATCCATTCTAACTGCTTTCTGCAACTGATAATTTCATTTTAAGTCACATCACAGTCCTATATTGTGTGTAATTCCTATAATTTAGGCTAGGTGTTTCTGCACTGTGGCACATGTACCTCTAGTGAGCCATGTTCATCAAAGCAGTGGCAGCATTTCCAGTTAGGAAAATACATATGTTAAATTTGGAATCTCTTAAGCATCAGTATGAGTAGGTCTAACCATTTTTTTTTTCTGACAGGATCTGCCTTTCTAGATTGCTGGGAGGGGGTTGGGAGAGGAGAAATTGGTGGAGGTGATTTTGGGAATTGGGTGTGGTTTTAGTTTTCTCCCTTCACCTCACCCTTCTTTCTCCTCTCCTCACCATGTTAACACCAATATGCCTTTTTTGTTGTTGTCCAGCGTTTTCTTGTTGAATTCAGAGGAGAAGATGAAGAATTTGTCTCTGTGTCAGTACTTTTAATACTCAGTTTCTCTGTACATAGGAATCCACGTATGGTACTCATATTCATGAAAAAAGGGAAGAGCGAGAGGCAAGATTCTGTAACACCGTTCATGACATTGTAAATAGAGGAGGCAGAGGTCTGATTCCTGTGTTTGCCTTGGGTCGAGCCCAAGAACTGCTTTTAATTTTAGGTATGTACCTTCCTCTTAATAAAGGGCATATAAAGTTAAACGAGAATGTTTTCCCATGCAGTGTTTCAGATATAAAAATTTAAATTTTTAAACAACTCTTCAGCCATTTTTCAGCATCTTAAATCCCTAAGAATATGTAATACATGTTTGTTCAAGTGTGAAAAATCCAATAAACCAACCAAGTTGGTTCTGCTTTGTGAGGTGGAACAGAGATCTGGAAAGGAAAGGTTAATCTGTGCTTGACTTTTGAATCTCGTTTAACAGGATTTCAGCAAACAGGGGCAATTATTACAGATTGAAGAGTAAGCATTCACAACAACAGCTGTTCTATTTAAACTGTACTGCTAAAAAAAGGTATATTTTGTTCCAAAGTTTCAGTATCTTTGCCCTTTAATTCACAAACCTATATGAAGAAGTCTTTATAGGAAAAGCCAAGGAGACTGTAATGAATTATACACAATCATAAGAAGCCACTTCACATAAAATACATAGGTAGTTGTTAGGAGGTATTTCAGATTAAACAGTTTTAAAATAAATTATTTCCAGACTTTTTTTTTTTTGTCTTCTCCTAGCATATATCATTTGCACTAGGTTACATGATTTTTCAGGAGTCTTGTTGCTCACGCACATGCTAGCAAGATCAAAAGATAACTATCTCAAAATACTTAGTTTTAAGGGTGTTGAATCTAAAGTGTTACCTAAAATACTTGAAATTCTTCTCACTTTCCATTTCATTTTAGCTTAACATTAGAAACTAGTTTGTTTTCAAAATGTGCTACTGGACTATTCAAATGTTAATAAGAAATTTGGATCTAGGGATGGGTTAGTATTTGATATTGTAGGATTATTTACTACTCATCATTGATTGAGGGGGTTTAATTTTATAGAGGAGATAAAAACTGAACATTTTCAATCTTATGAAGCCATTAGTTTGTAATCTGTTGGCCTCTTCTAGCCATGTATAGCTATTAAAGTCATCTTCTAAAGGTAAGCTTGAAAATATATCTAGTAAAGCTAGACATGTAATTGGGTGCTTAATTAGGCAGAAAATGAAATTGCATCTCACAGGCCTACACGGTTGAGCCTGCTGACATCTGGGTTTATTTATCTTCTTTCCTTAAGTGTATGACAAAAAAATAAAATAAAATAAAATACTGTGTTATGGTATAGAAAATCGTGATGGTGGGTGCAGGCTTTTCATGTCACTCTGAAGTCCTGCTGTTGGTTATCTTCTATTGGCTGTTTCCACCTTACTCTTGAGCTTATTGAGGTAGTTGTGGCAGTGAGGCTCTCTGATGTGTTCTGAAAAGCACTGACCACAGATAAAAAATGTGAGGTTAAAGTCGTATCATTTTAAATGTACAAATACAGCAAAAAAAAGAGCATACTTCTATTTTTGGTTGGTTATTCCTCACTTCTGTAATATAAATATGTTTTAGACCAGCAGAACTGTATCTGAGTGGGAAAACAAGTAACTTATGTTTGTATAGCTGCATTCACATCTCTTCTTTGTGATTAGTAAAGGTCATGGCTAATGTCATCAGTGATAAAATAAGTTGTCCCTAGTGGAGGCTTTTTTCCTGTTTTGGTTTCACTCAAGCTTGTAAAATATAACTGTTGATGATATACAGGAAGCCAGGCTTGATAACTGGGTGATCCCTTCACACCTGAACTCCATGGATTTGCTCTACAGAACTTTGATAATAGTGAATTCTGATCAACATATCTATGTGCAGATGTCCCTACCTCTTAGATGTAGAATTAATATCTGACAGAGATATTTTAGCTTTATTTCAGTGGTGTGGTAAATCTTGCATTGTTGGGAATGTGCATGTATTGCTGTGCAATATGACGGTGTACTTTACACCTTGTAGCTGAAGTTGGTGATTGACTGGAATTTGACCTGCCAAAAATATCAGAAGTTCACGTTTTTCTTGTTTGTTTACCTGTTTGTTTGTAATTGTAGACATTGTTATATACATTTTTACTTGATTACTTTTTCTTCTTTAAGCATAACAGGTGAGAAAAAAACCTCTGTGATTGTGATTTTCTGTAATAGAAGTGAAAAATACCACTGCTAAAATTGTTTAACAAGTTCTGTTAGGATTTCTGAGCTGCATGCATTTGGGAGATAATGCTGTGGGTGGGGTTTTCTAGGTTTTTGGTTGGTGGTTTGCTGTTGTTTGTTTTGTTTTGTTCTTAATTGCTTTTGGTTGTTGTTTTTGTTGGTTTTTTTTTTTTTTTTTTTAGATGAATACTGGCAGAATCATCCCGAACTCCATGATATCCCTATTTACTATGCCTCCTCTTTGGCAAAGAAATGTATGGCAGTTTATCAGACGTATGTCAATGCCATGAATGACAAAATCCGCAAGCAAATTAACATCAACAATCCATTTGTTTTCAAGCATATTAGTAATCTGAAGGTAAGCTTGTCTTACAGAAGAGGAAGGGTAACAGAAGTTTGTATTTGCTAAATTGTTTGCATGTTTAAAATCCTAATAGATTGATAAGATACAGGTTTATACCTGAGTTATCTTCTATTCCAGTGCTTAAAGGGCTGGATATGGGGAGCTTACACCCCAGCTTTTCTTCCACTATAGATCCCTGTGCTTATAGTTTGCTCCTTGTGGGCATCAGGAGGAACTTTGCTGCAAAGGGCACTTTTTATGAGGATGGGGTATAATCTGTGAACAACTATCTACTTGTGCATTGTTCAGCCAGACTGTCCTTCATTTAAGTGAGATATGGTAACTGATATTCTTGCTGTTTGTCCATTTAGAGTATGGATCATTTTGATGACATCGGCCCAAGTGTTGTGATGGCTTCCCCAGGTATGATGCAGAGTGGCTTATCCAGAGAGTTGTTTGAGAGCTGGTGCACAGATAAGAGAAATGGAGTCATTATAGCAGGGTACTGTGTTGAAGGAACGCTTGCTAAGGTAAGTTGCTAATGCACTGCAACTTCTTTATGTAAAGGAATTGTCCAATAGTGAGTGTCTTTCTTTTGATGTGCTGAGAAGATTGTTGTCAGGTATGCATAGTTACAAAGCCAAAACTAATGGCTTTTGGCTAATACTAAGGAAAAGTACAAGAAAACTTGTGTATGGCCATTTCCAGTGATGTTATACAGAATAACCTTTTCTAGGAGCAGTTATCTTGTCATGAGAAAGAGTGATTGATACTTTTCTCCATCTTCAGACCCCTCTACCATTTAACTTTCTGACAGGGGAGCCCTAACCCTGATTATAGAGGAGTCTATATTAAATCTCACTCTACTTATGTGTCAGAGATCAGACTGCCTTGCACATGTTGTGCCACTGTCCTGTGTAGAAAATTTAATCCTTCCTTCCAAATGCCAGTAGCTAAGGGCAACCAGACCATCTACTTTTGCCTTTAGAGTCAGAAGTCACACATTTCTTATAATTTCAATGCACATTTGAGGGAGGTGTATCTGGAAGAAGAATGAACTCGCAGATCTGCTGAGGATGCAAAAGATGAAATAGTGTGTGCTGTGCATGCTTTTTTTCATTTGTGACTGGGTGTTTTGTGATATCAAGAACTTTAAAAAAAATCTCATATATATTTTAATTTGGCTGCCAATATTATTCCATTTTATTTTTTTTTAATGTAAAGCATTACTTATATAGTGTCTGTAGGAGGATTTCTTTTTTCTTAAAGTGCTCATTTTTTATTTTCTAGCACATCATGTCTGAACCTGAAGAGATCACAACAATGTCAGGGCAGAAACTCCCACTGAAGATGTCTGTGGATTACATTTCTTTCTCTGCTCACACAGATTACCAACAGACCAGTGAATTTATCCGGGCCCTGAAACCTCCACACGTGGTTAGTATGCATACATGCCACCCATTTCTCCAGAGTGGGATTCATCAAACCCGTTCACAGCCTTGAGTCATGAAGGCAGGTACTGGAGTCCAGCAGTAACCAGCATCCCTATGCTGTGAATAATAAAAGGTGGAGATTTTAACCATTTTTCATCATGTTACCTTAGCAAAGATTAACTTGCTTTCAACTGTCTGCATGTGGGGTATCTGGGGATGACTTTCAAGAAAGCAGTGTGGTCCACAACCTGTTTCAACAGCATTTTGCTCAAGTAAGATACTGTATAGGATGGTATACAGCTGAGGGCACTGGTATGGGAATAATTCACTGGAATTTGCCCCAAAATAAACAAGAAAACATTGATTGAAGGTAGGTAGCAGGCAGCAAAAGACAAAGGCAGCACCTGGTGGGAAAAGCACGAGCAAATCCCAGGGAGCAGGAGATGTGAAGGACCAGAGTATGAAAATGGGGGCTAGAATCTGAAACATATCGAGACTGAAGGAGAATCAAAATGCAAGCACAGATAAGCAGGAAATAAATGATGGCAAAAGAAAAGAGGATTTAACTTTGTAAAGATGATTATGAACTGTGAAGCATCCTCTCTGAACTGCATGTTTATTATGTTTATCTACAGGCAGACAGAAAAATGTAAAGCTAACTAACTTTCATTGTTGAACTTCAGTTAATACTTCCCTTTTGTAATATAGCCACGTGTTCTGTGCACGGACTGTTAAATGGGGTCTCTAATGCCTTCTGCTTATTTGCATGTATTTTTCTAGTAATACACAGGGCCCTCAACTCTAGGCCTTTGAATAATGCACAGAATTCAAAGACACGCATAGAAATATGTAATCTAATTGAGCTGATGTTTTGTATATTGTGATCTCATGGAATTACATTTTTTATAAAGATGTGGTAAAAGATGGCAGTTTTCTTGCATAATTTGTTTACTAAACATATCTGGTTGGACAAGTGACCTCTGCTAACAGCACAACTGTCTTTTCTCTAGATTTTAGTTCATGGTGAGCAAAATGAAATGGCCAGATTGAAAGCAGCACTGATACGGGAATATGAGGATAATGATGAAGTTCATATAGAAGTCCATAATCCTAGGAATACTGAAGCTGTAACATTGAACTTCAGAGGAGAAAAACTTGCCAAGGTATAATAAAATCTGTGTTTTCTCATCTGTACAACAGCATCTTCCTCGGGCATAAAAACTACACATTTTCTTCCAAGCCTCTATTTTAAATTGGTTTTGGATTGTGTATCTTTTCCAAGGGCTCCAAGTATGTGAATGTTTTGCAGGTTTGTTTTGTTTTGTTTTTTGTTCACTTCGTTTGTGGTGGATTTTTTTTTTTTTTTTTTTTTTTTTTTTCTCTCTGTTCACTCTTCCAGCCTTTTCTTATGTTACATCTTAATATTTGTTGGTTACCCTGACCTTCTTTTATTTTCAGAGTTAAACTATGTTTGGTTTCTTTTTTCTGAGAAAAATAGATTTCATCTCTCTAGTTACCTCTAAGCTGTGAATATCTGAGATGGTGCAGTAAGGCAGTGCGTGCTTTTTCTTTCCAGGTGATGGGGTCTTTGGCAGATAAGAAACCAGAGCAGGGACAGAGAATTTCTGGAATCCTAGTTAAAAGAAATTTTAACTATCACATCCTTTCTCCATGTGACCTCTCCAGTAAGTGAAGACAGTGCTGTGCTCAGTAGGGAATTGAAACTTACTGTATCCTTATTTTGTCATTAAATCACATACAGTCTTGTTTTGTTTTCTGTAATTTGGTATTTGTTAATCAATTAGTGAGGATCTTGGGTTTATTTTGGTTTAGTTTTGTCTGACGTTCTGAACTGTTGTGGTGAGAAGAAAGACATTCAATACATTGTCCACTGAAGTTTTAAATCTTTTGTATTTATTTCTGTAAAAGAAAAGAAGCAAGATTTCATTTCCTTTCTAGTTACTTAAAACTACTTCTGCATGAATAGGCATGAAATGTGCCAGTGAGAAGAGCACCATGATCTATGGTCCTACCAGTTTCTGTCATTAGTTTTTAGTGTAAAAGGCTACACTACAGTGAAAATATTGAGTATCGCTCCTATGTTATTTAGTACTAAAGAAGCAGATCTATTCTCAAATTAGAATAATTAAATGTAAGGTTAGAAGAGCTTGGGGGAAAGCAGTTCTGCTGTCCTAGTTCATTGTTTGCCTCTAATGGGTATGATAAAATATCAAGCTCTTGCTGGTCTCTTAACCACAAATATATTACTTATCTTGCAATAAACACTCCACCCTCCTCTTTACAAATTGTCCTTTTCAACCCTCTGTCTTAAATGAACCGATGCTGTTATTTAGCTGTAGTGGCAGTTTTATTTTTTAGAAAGTGAATTCAAAGGGCTAATTTTTAATCCATACTTGTTAAAACTCTTTCAGATTACACAGACTTGGCGATGAGCACTGTAACACAGACACAAGCCATTCCATATACGGGCCCTTTTAATCTGCTTTATTATCAGCTACAGAAACTTACCGGTACGTATTTGGAAAGACATGGTCAGGATGTATAGTGGTCAACATTTAAAACAACTCGAATCTTCAGAGGTTCTTCCAAGTGGAAACTCCTTTGCCAGTAACCCAAGTGCTACAGTTTTTCGTGTTTTACATCTTTCATTAGGTTAAGCAGCTCCTGCCAGATCCAGTTGGCACATGAGTATGACACATCCTTTTGGGGGGATTCTGCTGTGGTGGTATTACAAAATCATGAGCACATAGCAATATAGAGGCCAAGTTTTGTCTCCTGTTAGCCCCCAAAGTGAGTGTTGTAGCCGCTCTGATGTAAAATTTATTAATTGATCTTTTGTTTCCATCCTCAAAATAGAATGGGTAATGCTATCCAGTTAATAAAAACAAAAGCTCTGTGCCAGAAAGCCTCTTCTGTCTCTCCCCAAGTGGCAAGAATCTAACCTTGCTGGCTTTTTCTGAGTCAGAAGTCATTTAAATCGGCCACTAGTGTGATCCCTGGTGCCTCTGTCTAGCTTTCTTAAAGGTTAGGGCAACTCCTGTCCTCGTTCACTAAAGGCACACACTCTGCATGGTCCCTTCCCAGATTTAAAGCTCAGGAACTTTTTTCCTCTCTAGGGTCAGAATCTAATTGGTATCACTAGTGAAGACAAAACCTGTGTTCAGTTGATGTTCAGGTCTCGTGACCTGAGTGCTACCTGGCGCAGAGATGCTTTTGGTTTAAGTTATACACTTATGTAAGCAATGGCTTATCCTCTAAGGGTGCATTTTCTTTTTCACTTGTGCACTAAGATCAGTGTACTAAGCCAGTCAAATGTGATAATTCAAAACAAGTGGCCAATATTACATACTGAAAAACCACCAAATAATCCAGGACAAAGAATATAATATTGCCTTGTAAAGGAAAAGTGTTATGAGCTTCTATTTTGTGAGCTGCTCTAAGCAGTTGTGATAATAACAAGACAACCCCTCTTATTCTTAAAATGACCTGTTTTTTTATGCAAGTAAAGTTAGTCTCCCTTTCAGTATAATTTTATTCCATCTGTTCTCATTTTTTAGGTGATGTAGAAGAAATAGAAATACAACAAAAACCAGCCCTGAAAGTTTTCAAAAATATTACTGTGATCCAGGAGCCTGGCATGGTTGTCCTTGAGGTGGGCATTGGTGAGGGAGAAAAAAGTCATTTGTTCTCCAGTTTCTGCAAATTCATATGTTATAGATGCTGTGCAGAATTAAATGTTTTAAGTCATTTTCTGTTGGGTGACAAGTAGAAAGAAAGATAGGACAAAGTTTCCCTTGAGCTGTGGTCCTGTGTTTGCATGTTGGTTTATTTAGTCACTGCCATGACTTAAAGAGTATAGTGGCAGATTTTTTATTTGACTTACAATAATAAGAAATAATGTCCAATGATCTTTCTCCCCCCCCACCGTAGTTCTGGTAATTAATAACTATTTCATAAATGTGTCAATTCAGAAACATTCAACGGCCCAAATTTTTCATGGGAAGTTACTGGAATATACCAAGTTAGTAATATGGTATAAAATGTGTGACAGTCATTTGAAGCTAGAACTCAGAGAAAAGCAAATAGAATGCAAAGAATGCTACATTGGTTTTATGTTGCCTTATTTACTCAGCCCAAATAATGGGCTCAAATTATTAATTTTTTTTTTTAATCTTCCAGTGGGTGGCAAATCCTGCTAATGATATGTACGCAGACACCGTGACAACAGTGATACTGGAAGTTCAGTCAAATCCCAAAATACAGAAAGGTACTAAGTTTAGTGTATGCTTATTTGGTTTTGGTTGTTTTTTGTTTTTTATCAACCTTAGAGGGATATCATGCTTTGCAATAGATTGTAATCCCCCCATTGTACTTCCTCCCCTTACCAAAGTTTTTAGGGAGTAAGATTTATTACTTAAAAATAAAATTACAACTTCGTCTTCATGATTTGTAACACATGAATTTATTGAAACTTTCTGGCTTATGGCAGCTGGTAGATGACTGTGGAAAATGTGACCTTATTTAAAATAAGTTATGTGTTACTCAATTTAGATTTTTTTTTTAATATAAACAGTTTATGAAATCTGATTTAAATATTTCAGTTTCTCATTGGAAAATTGTAATTACCATTCATGAGTGGTATTCTTAGAAGTGTACATCAGAAAAAAGATAAGTAGACAATGCTGAAAAATAGTCAGACTCATTTCACAATTACAGTTACACAGACCCTGTAACCAGCTAATATTATTGGGTACTGGGGTTTGACAGTGCTGTTCAAGACCCACAGAAATTTTCTCGGGATTACTACTGATGATAGTTTATATTTTTTGTTCCACTGTTTTGCTTTTAAATACGTATGTCACTGTGCTAGGAACGTGGAGCAAGTCCTGAACATTGGGTTGGCCACTGAGGATAAGTGTTGGCAGCCTGGCAACACAGTAACACAGTTAATTTCATGATAATCTGTTTATCTAAATAAATAAGGACATTTTTTTCTATTACTATTTTCTAGAGGTTTAAATCACTTTTTTTGCCCCTGCTTTCATCATTACTTGGAATACATATTATTATTTTTCTTACAAAGATCTTACTAAATTCTGCCTTTGTTTACCCTTGCTCACCTAGTGAAATAAGTGACAGATGAGTATGACAGCATTATTCATCTCCAGTTTGGATGTGGTTAGGCAAGCAAAATTTTATTCCTTGGGTGTTACATTTGGTGCTTGGTTTTATTGTTGGATTGGGTTTTTTTCCAGCAAAATGGCAATATGAATAGAGATCTTATTCATCAAACTTAAAAACTCTTGGGCTATGTCTGTAGTGCCCAGCAGGTATGTTCTGTGACCCTAAAACAGGGGACCAGTGGCACATATGACCTAAGTGCCCATTTTTCAGTTGTGTGGGAGCTGGAGTACTGGGGAGGAGGTGAGGAAATCCTTCTGACATTGAACCCAGCACACATCTGAGGTGTGTGTTTAAACCCAGAAGCCTTGAAGTCAGTCTCAGACTCTGTTCCATACCCTGTACGGTTGGACTTGATCATCTTGGAGGTGTTTTCCAACCTTAATGATTCTGTGCTTCCTTTGGCCTCTGACTTCCCTGTCAACTCATTCTGTGATCATCTTCCTTGTAAGAGTTTCAGTGTTAAAAATTCTGTACTGTTCCACATCTTCTCATCTTACCTGAGGGTTTTTCATGTCATTCTGTATCGGATCCTCTACTGAAGTCTGATGGGCAAGGTCTACAATGCATCATTAAAATAACTGAAAATTTTAAATTACCAGAGACTGATGGTGAGGTGTCTGGCTTGATCTATCTCTGTGAGCCCCACGTGACATTTTACTCATAACACTTCTAGTAGATTTTTCTTTCCAAACCAGCATGGAAAGCACTAGAGCTATATGAACAAATAGGTGTTTATTTTCCCTGGGTTACTCCTCTTTGTCTTTTCATTATATATTTTAATGATTTTATATAAAATAGCTATCAATGTTCCTTAGGTGCCTAGACCCACACCCGACTCAACAAATTTGGTAAAACTCCTTTCTCCTGTGTTTATAAATTCACACAGCAGTTCTTACTTTATTTGGGGATGAAAGTTCTCCGGTCACCTTGATCTAAGCACATTCAGAGTGTAATTTTCTTATCTTGGTTGTGATCATTTTCAGTGTATCAGCTCTTCTAGCCATGTCCTCATGTTTTGCTCTACTGAGACAACCCAAAAATAGAAAATTTCTTTTTGGATTATACTTTTTTGGTTTTTTCCTCCTACCTTTCTTTGTATGTCTAGAAAAAATCTTTTGCTGTTTTGCTACTTTAAATTTCTTACTGTAATGCCTGACTTGGCCTGACTTTTGATAGACCACACTTTCTCTATCACAGGGTGTCAGGGGTTGGAAGGGACCTTGGAGATCTTCAACCCCCCTGCCAGAGCAGGACCATACAATCCAGCACAGGTCACACAGGAACGCAGCCAGGCGGGGTTTGAAAATC
>JANIJG010015962.1:0-27155 GCA_024611175.1 Megaceryle torquata
GACGGGTCTCAGACTGGTTGCAAACTGGGCTCAGACGGGTCTCAGACTGGTTGCAAACTGGGCTCAGACGGGTCTCAAACTGGTTCCAAACTGGGCTCAGACTGGTTCCAAACTGGGCTCAGACTGGTTCCAAACTGGTTGCAAACTGGGCTCAGACTGGTCTCAAACTGGTTCCAAACTGGGCTCAGATGGGTCTCAAACTGGTTCCAAACTGGGCTCAGACGGGTCTCAGACTGGTTCCAAACTGGGCTCAGATGGGTCTTGGACTGGATCCAAACTGGGCTCAAACTGGTCTCAAACTGGTTCTAAACTGGGCTCAGACTGGTCTCAAACTGGTCTCAGACTTGTTCCAGACTGGTTCCAAACTGGTCTCAGATGGGTTCCAAATTGGTCTCAAACGGGTCTCAAACTGGTTCCAAACTGGGCTCAAACGGGTCTCAAACTGGGCTCAAACTGGTTCTAAACTGCGCTCAGACGGGTCTCAAACTGGTTGCAAACTGGGCTCAGACATGTCTCAAACTGGTTCCAAACTGGGCTCAGACGGGTCTCAGACTGGTTGCAAACTGGGCTCAGACGGGTCTCAGACTGGTCTCAAACTGGTTGCAAACTGGGCTCAGACGGGTCTCAAACTGGTTGCAAACTGGGCTCAGATGGGTCTCAAACTGGTTGCAAACTGGGCTCAGACGGGTCTCAAACTGGTTGCAAACTGGGCTCAGACGGGTCTCAAACTGGTTCCAAACTGGGCTCAGATGGGTCTCAGACTGGTTCCAAACTGGTCTCAGACTTGTTCCAGACTGGTTCCAAACTGGGCTCAGACGGGTCTCAAACTGGTCGCAAACTGGGCTCAGACGGGTCTCAAACTGGTTCTAAACTGGGCTCAGACTGGTCTCAAACTGGTCTCAGACTGGTTCCAAACTGGGCTCAGACTGGTCTCAAACTGGTTCCAAACTGGGCTCAGACTGGTCCTTACTGGGAACTGGGCTGCGCTCAGGGGTGGTGCGGGGCGAGGGTCGTGTGAAGCCCCCCCCCAGCCACGGGGGGGTTCCCCCCCCCCCCCCCCCCCCCCCCCACCTGAGCCGCCCCCGGTCGTTGCGGAGGCGAGGGCAGCAGGCGGAGAAGCACCGCGCCCGGGAGGAGGAGCGGGCGGCGGGGCCGGCGAGCCCTTCCGCCGGCGGGACCACCAGCCGCGCAGCGAGGGCAAGCGGCGGTGAATCGGGGTTGCGGCTGGGCGGGAAGAGCGGTTTAGCGGGATCCCCCCCCCCCCACCGCGACCTTGGCAGAGCTTGGAGGGGAGCGGTGGGGGCCGCCACCGGGCCGGTGGCGGGGCGAGCGCCGGACAGC
The DNA here is from genome assembly GCA_024611175.1 of Megaceryle torquata. NCBI lineage: Eukaryota > Metazoa > Chordata > Aves > Coraciiformes > Cerylidae > Megaceryle > Megaceryle torquata. The sequence continues at coordinate 1,342 of JANIJG010015962.1, forward strand.
CCTTGCAGCCTCCGGTCGTGCGGGAGGGAAGGGCTGCCCCGTTACCGCCCCGCGCTTGGGATTGCGCCGGTGTAGTTGTGCCGCCAAATTCACGTGGATGCTGTTTTCTAAGGATGCTGAGAACTTCCTAATGCAGGGACGAGTCAGAAGTTACCCGGGAGACGTGTTATTTAAGGAGCTCGAGATTATTTGTAAATCTTTTTGCTGATTAAGAAGTGACTTGAGTGTCTTCAGGGAGTAGCCCTGCACCGGGGATTAGAAGGCTGGTAGTGAATGGTGCTGCTGTAAATAAAGGCTGCAGCCAGGCAGGGTTTTAAAAAAGCAGCATTGCAAGTCAGTGTCATCGTATTCCTGAAACTTCAACCTCAAAGGCAGCGATAACAGCTTTCTACAGAACGCAAAGTTGCTTACTAACTAAATCTGTTTTCCTAATTTACAAATGCAATCAAATCAGTAATTTGGGGAAGTCTAACTTGTCTGCCTTCAATCTGTTCACCACTTTTTCCAGCAACAGTAAAAAAAAAAAAATGTTAGAAGGTGGCCTTTTCATTAATATAATATCTTTAACTTCTGGAAGGCCATGTGTTCACCTTTTTCCCCCCTCAGTGCTGATTTTACTGTCTGTACTGAAACTGAGCAGTTAAGTCCTGTTCTGGAGATCTCATTTTCCACCTTGAACACATTCCTTTTGAACAGTTTGCAGCAAGTGTTTGGGCCCCCTAAGCAGGTGTGTTTTCTGTTACATCAGTGCAATTTGAGACCTTTCTTTTCTCAAATCTAAACTTTCTACGACTGCTGCTTTATCTCAGGGCAGCAGTGTGGAACAGGAGTAGTCCTGAGAGAATATCTGGAGTGCTGCGATAGATACAAAGGAAGGGGCTACAATCCTTAGTGTTGTAAAACAGTGGGGTCAGCATTTTACTAAACAAGTGCCTTATTCTGTGCAAGGTGGTTGAATGTGGTCTGCTCATTTCTGGTCTCACTTTCTGAATGGGGGTTGCAGGAGTCCTGTGTTGTGCCTTGCATATAGAATGCAGAAATCGATGAGCATTACATTAACAATGTGTCTGTGTGACGTTGGGAGCTAAGCCGGTGATGGAGGCATTCGCCCTGATCCAGGAGGTAGCTGATGCACTGACCCATTGTGCTATGTGGCTGTGCATTCTAATGGGGAAATTGCTGCTTTCCCTTGATTGCTACAAACCTGGTCTGGAATTGCTTAGGTTTTAATAGGGTCACTTTGAGAGGCCAGGAATGTCTAGCAAAATCCTAGGAGAAGAAAGCAAGTGGGTTATGACAGAGGAGACTCTATCAGGGAAGGTGGCTCATCAGTAATCTGGTGCTGAGTGTGCTGCACATGTTCATCCACACCTGTGTGTAGCAGAACTGGAATCTGCAAGGCAGGGACTTGCCCTGGATTGAGATTTGGGCAGAAAGCATTTAACATAGCATGGTCATATATGGAATTTTCTCTTTAAATTTCTTCTAACATGTGAAAAGAGTTAGGTTAGTAATACGATTAACAATATTTAATAAGATTAAAATTACCAGCATAAATCTCCTGAGAAAGGTGGGCACAGACTGTCAGCAGTTGACACTGTAATCTCTCCATTCTCCCACATAAGTGCTGTAAAGAGTTTGGGCTCTTGTAGACTCTGCTTTCCTTTCTGAAAAGGCACATTCTGTCCTCGCATCCTGATGGCTCAGGTATTGCCTTACCTTTCATGTACACCAACAGCATCATATTCCCAGCAGGGCCACGGGATGTTCCCATATAAGGGCAGAGGGAATAGCTGACAGAGGGTTGTAAGGAGAGCACAGAGCCGTTCCCTTTGCTTCAGTGCCAGTCTTTGTGGAAAGCAGGCTTTTTTTTTCCCGTGAGTGTTGCTGCTGCTGGCACGCTCAGGCTTTCCTGGCAGTGCCAGCAGAGCCTACAAGGACTGAACAAGTCTGGAAAGTATCTGTTGCTGCTGAAGGTGGCCCCATGTGCCTGGAGAGAGACTGCCTGCCAAATAAGCGGTGCCAGTTGTATGTTGGGTGTGCTCTGAAGAAGATGCACCCACCCAGGTTGTCTGTGTGTGGGATGTATGCTACTCAGTGCTGTACAATGGGAAAACAAAAGCAGCTGTGCTTGCTGCCTTCTACTGTTGCTGGTTGCTTTTTGGAGTGGTTCACTTAGCCAGTAGCGTTGGTAGAGACAAGCATGGCATCTTTTTCAATAGAAGAAATGCTTTATGCTTTAGTGTCACCTGGGGAGGGAGAACACCGCATGAGGGAGAAGATGGAGCCGCCACTTCCTACAAATGCTTGGGTTTTTTTGTGGTAAAAGCTCTACCTCTGAATGACAGATTCAGTTTATTTCTCTTTTGTCATCTTCCTCTCTGTCCTTCCTGCTGCATCTTAGAGCAAGCTTACCAGGAGTTCAGTTTATTCTCCTCTCTAGCAGCATCTCTTTTTTTGTTTGTAGCCGTTGGGCTTTTTCCCCTGAAACTTTAAATTGGTGGCTGTAGCCAAATTCTGAGCTGAAGCCTTCCACCCTTGCATAAGGGCATCCTGGAGGAGGATGATGGGACTTTGATTCATCCCCATTTGCAGGCTGTGAAGAGTGGTAGCAGTCAGGGGAGGCATGAGCCTGCCTGCTTTCTTGTAAGAATTAGCCCTCTAGACACAAGCTAGTTTCAGGAAGCAGGGGTTGGACTGGTGCCGTTTTTGCTCACCTGGATATTCAATGAAATGTTTTTGTGCTCTGAGAGCTGGAAAGCTGGTGCATTCTACTGATTCTTTGCATCCCCCATAATCTGTTAAAGCCCTGGATTTGATTTGCGTTTATTTGTGGTTCTCCTGAGTATCTGACTGCAGGATTACTGTATCTGAAAGGATTCATCTTCTGCTGTTCATCAAAACCACAGGAGGGCCGCTGTTGCCTTTATGGGAATGTGCCATCTGGGCTTTCATTGTGCTGGTATCATTTTCCTTGTCCTATTATTGGAGGCGTCTTTGATGACCCGACGCTGGTGATGATGTGTTTAGAGAAGATTCATATTGATTATTTGAGCATTGTCTGATTTGGTCTCAGTGCCAGAAGACAATTCTTAGAAAATTCTTGCAGACTTTTTTCAGGGACAAGTGTCTGAGACGTTAAGAGTGTGTGTGCAGTCTCGTGACATGACACTGTTGTTCCAGGAGGGAGAGTAGATGCTTAATTCAATTGGGAAACAGTAATCTCGTGTGTTGTGCAGGCTTCACTCCAGCACGGTGGTGAGAGCTGAAAGACCTTCCCCTGCAGCATGCTGAGTCCAGGGACTCTTTTTAAAAAAACCCCAAAAAGAAACCAAACAACAATGCTTGGAGTGATTTTTGCTGTGTAGCTCTCAAGAACCATATAGGATCAGCCTTCATGCTGTGGTTTGCTATAGTGATAACTGAGAAGCACCCTTGCTTCATAAACTGGCCTGGGTTGTAGTCGCTGGAGCTCAGACTTGCTAAGCTGCAAAGGTGTGAAAGCATGAAGCAGGATGTTTCAACCTGTACCGACACGCAGCCTTGACTAATGGAAGAACCACGGTGCTTTGGTGTGATCTTTCTAAGGCTCTTTTTCTCCCAAGCTGCTTAAGTAATAAACGAGGAGGACTTGTTTTCACTGCTAATAATTTTTTTTTTTTAACCAAGCAGTAACTAAGACATCTGAGCTATTTTGAGGTTACAGGAAGCAATTTAGGTCTCCTTTTTAAGTAGAAGTGCTGCATCCTGATGCTGGGTAGAGGGGATGGACAGGGGAAGAAGGAACCCCATTTAAAAATTGATTCAGTGATTTCTAATATCTTGAATTCAGTGTTAGAGTTTCACTTTCAAATCCTGCCAGCAACCCCCAAGAAAGAAAAGGGGGCAAATGAAGTAGAAAAGAATTTATGCTAGTATGATCTGATAGGAAGAGTTCAGATGTTGATCAAAATGTGATTTTTCAAGTGTATAGATCCTATGGAAATTCCCAGATGACAGACTTTAATCACATGTGAACTTAGTTATTTACTTGCAGTATAAACACTGCAAGTACTGTGAGAAACATTTCTCCTGTGCCTGTCAATGTGAGATTTCACATTGCTTTGGCTTTGAAGTTTAACTACGGAACAGCATGGAACTGGTTTGAGTTTCCACAGCCTCTGCTCTGCTCCAGTGCTGCTGCTCTCAAAATTCCTGCAACATCATATCATTCCCTAAAAGGGAGTAGCTAATTGGCTTCCCTTCTTGAAGAAACTTAACATTGTAGTTTTATCTTGATAGTTGGATCTGTTCCTGTTCTATCTCATGTGGAAAGCCTTTTTGTCCATACATCCCAAGGGCTGTAGGTGGATTGATCTTTGTTCCTGGTGGTGGTTTAGCAAGTACTCTGTACTGGAGGTTGGAGTTAGGAATTGTTTGACTGCTTGCTCCAGATACCCACCTACAGTCTGTGGTGAGCCATTGGAATACGAGCTCTAAAGTATTAGCTAAATGGGTTTTGCTGTTGCTAACAAGCTTTGTGTCTGCAAGTGCAGAGAATTTCAAGTAATCACCATTCTCATTCTCTTTTGCACTTTTTTCTTATTTCTAAATTTAAAGGCTGTGCTGCCTATGGAGCTTCTGAGTTTCAGTGAAAAAAATGTCAGCTTATGTCAGCATGATGCGGTGTTGCCTGTTGGCTGAGTTACAATGATGCTGCTGCTGGAGTTACCATGAGGAGAATGTAGTCTTTCTTTCATTCTCCCCTTCCCTGCAGCTCTGCTGTGGCAGGTGAGTAGTTGTTCCTGGGACTGTGCAGGTGAGGAAAGCCAATTAGTTTCATCAGCACAGACAAATGTTTGAATATAGTTTCTGACTAAATTGCATGCCACTCTATAAATAGAATGGGTATATTTGACATCTTGCCCCATTATAATAACTCTGAAAATTACCACATTAGTAGCATTTTCAGCTTAAGGTTTCTGCCCATGTACATTTATTTCAAAATTATTTTTGTTTCAGTATTTGTTCCTTTACCTCTCTGATATCACAGTTCCACTTAGGTGACCTCTGTATTATTTGTGTGCAGTACCATGAGAATGGGAGCACAGCCTGTTTCCACTCTCTGGTCCTGACTCCTGGAGAATGTGCACTCTGCTGCTTACCAGTGACTGTGCCCTGTCACCTGTGAGACTGTGGGGGGTTACTGGTCTCTTTAATCTCCATGAAGAATTGCCAACCTCTGAACAGCTGGCCAAGCAAATGCTTGCAAATATGTCCCTGACAGTGCCCTACAAGTGCTCTGTGCTCAGCTGGAGGTCCCTCAGACAACAAGAATTTAAAGCACAGGAAGAAGGACTTCAGAGATGCTCCTGTACCTGCAAGAACAGATTTTTGTCAGGAAAAAATTCTATCACTGAAGTTGCCATAGGGTTTTGGACAGCTTGGAGTTAATGCCCCTGAAGCAACTCACTGTTTAGCACTTTCAGCTTTGATCCTGAGATTTTTTTTTTTTGCATCAGACTAGCCTTAAAATGCTGGAGAGAGCAATTTTGTTAGAGAGTTACCTAACAGTAAATTATCATATGTGAGAGCATTTCAGCAGCAATTCAGGAACTTACCTGTCTGCTGTCTTCCATACACTAGAGTCATATGAGTTCTTTTCACCTGTTCTGTGCTGTCTCCTACCTCCTGTGTAGCCAAAAAATGTGCGTGCCATAGCACAAAAGCAGTTCCTGGAGTTGTGAATCCCACTGCCATCAATGTTTTAATGTCTGCTGCTTACTGCTCAACTTCTTGCATATGGATTGCAGTCCATTCTTGAATGACTCTGCCCAAGAGAATGGTAAAATGTGTGCAGCTGAATTAATTGCATGGGAGCTATGTGCGCCACTGTGAGAAACAGAGAAGTAGTAACTGGGGGCTCTGTTTATTTGCCAACTCTTCTGAGTCAGTTTAGCATTTTGGGAGGAATTACTGAAACAAGACTGCAGAAATGTTGAAGGACCTATAGAGACTGAGGCACTTGTGAGTTTACATTCTGATCCTGAGCTCAGCTGAAACATATTTTCAATTGCATTTTATGTCAACTTGCAACTGTTGAGTGAGATTTAAGGGAAGGATTGCAAAGGCTTTTTGCCTTCATGTCAGTGCTGCTTTCTCATGGCTGCGATGAAGAGGTGTGGCTCCCATGGACAGCTATCCTTCTGAGGGACTGCTATCCCTGTAATGGGAACCACTGACTCTCCTCTATTTCTTTGTTTCCTTGATCTAGATTTTTCCCATGTTTTGGGGATTTGTAAACAGAAAACTTCTCCTGGTGTGCGACAGTCTACAGAGGTGTATGTGCAATTCCAGAAATGGCCCTGGGTGGCTGCTGCCAGCCTGTCACCTTGGCAGCAGAGGCAACATTTGAATTGGTGAGGCAGCAGAGCAGTCCCTGAGGCACCGCCAGCCCGGAGTGACTCAGTACACCGAGCTCCTTGGCCACAGTAACAGGCAGTTGCAGTTGTGGTGCTGGGGTGTCTGGTTGTGCTCTGTGCCCAGTACTGCTGAGATGATGCAAAGCTAGAGAAAAAGGTGTGGTGAAGTAGAGCAGCTGCCCTGCAAATGCTGTTCTCATCCCTGTTGAGAGGGCAGCTACCTGCAAGGTCACTCTCCACAGCAGTGGAGATGGGGTGTAGGGGCTGTGTGTTCTGGTAGTGTGGCCATATGAGCAGCTGCACAGGAAGAGATGAAAGAGTCATTTAGCCTGTTTTGTTTTTTCTGGGCTTTGGACAGTCAAGTCTCTGTCCTTATAGTGCCCAAGTCACCGTAGCCCCTTCATTCTCAACACTGTAGGGGAAGTGAAAGCCTGTGTCAGTAGCCTCAGAAAGCAGCTCAGCAGAGTGCCATGAATCTAAAGGCTTCTGAGGGAGTTCTGACAATCACACTTTATTGCTGCTTGTATTTTTAAATTGTTCCTGTAATAGCAGGACTGTGTCCTGAATACTTGAACCCTGTAAATGCATTTTCTGTCCACAAAACACAGAAGGCCTGCTTGCTGTCAACAATTTTGCAAATAAATGTTCTGTTTCATTGCAATACTAAAGCTTTTACATACATGATGGTGACATCCTGAAGCTTTCCTTAATGATACTGATATTCCCGATGATGATAGTGGTACTGGCCACTGTTCAGTAGTGCTTAACTAGGCCTCACAATGCTATGGAGAGCTGTCTCTGTTGAAGTCTGTGAATAAAGCTTGGAAAGAGAAGAAAGAGTAGGCAAACTGGTGGCCGTAATGCAGACTCGTGTTATTTTGGAGCCAACCATTCAGATACATCTACAGCATCCCACCATCACAGACCTGCTACAGCAGCAGCTCTTGCAGTGCATCTCTGAATGTCAAATTCATTAGTTACAGACAAATAACATCTAAATAGTGTTTACCTTCCAGATGATGACAGTGATGGGTGTTCTCCTGTGAGCAACTTGGGGCTGCATGAGCAGAAAGCCAGCATACAAGAAACGTGAACATTTTTGGTTAAATAGTTTTGCAGTTTGATGTTTGGCTGCTGATTGAAGGCTTGTATCTGTGTCTGGCATAGGTGGTTAGCAGCAGCATGCAAGTCCCAGGATGCTGCTGTGCAAAGCTGTTAGAGGAGAATGACCTGCACTTCCTATTCTGACACTTCATCCTTTTCCTTTGCCTGTATTGCGTCCTGAATCACAGAATTGCTCCGATTGGAAAAGACCTTTAAGATCATCAAGTCCAACCTCAACCTAACCCTACTACCCTAACTCTTAACAACCCACCACTAAACCATGTCCCTGAGCACTACATCCAAATGATTTTTAAACACATTCAGGGATGGTGACTCCAGGGATGGGAGCCTTTTCCAGTGCTTAACAAACCTTTATGTAAAGAAGTTTTTTTTTCTGATATCCAGCCTAAGCTTGCCCTGGCACAAATTGAGGCCATTTCCCCTTGTCTTGTCGCCAGTAAGAAGAGACCAACTCCAAATGTTTAAAAGCCATTGGGCTGTGCTTCTCTTTACCTTCATCCCAGTGCTGCCAGGACAGTGTAATCCTCATGGGTATTGCAGTGGCAATTACAGGCTCTATGTTCTCTGCAGGCTGCCAGAGCCTGTTGGATCATCAAAATGCAAATGGCACACGGCTGCTCAGCTCTAGCATTCAAATCTGCAAGTGTACCATGTAGGATCTTGTGTCTTCTGGTACTTCCTAACAATGAAACTTTGCCCAAAATGCAATGTGTTTATTTTAGGCAGGTAGCAATCGTATGCATGCAGTGATTCATGAGGGAAATGGTTTCAACCAGTATAAACACATGGAGCATCCCCATTATTCAACTCTGTAATGAAGAATTTTTTCTGTATAGAGAAAGCCTTAAACATTTTGTGCTTATGAAACTATTATGTGTCCTGGGAACTGTCCTCTGTGACACTGCTTCCCTTAACTGAAATAGAACTGTTAGTCTACAAATTGGTGCTGATCTGTTTTACTGCTCAGTGACCTCTAGGAAGTTCTGTGCCTTGTGTTTGTATGTGCTCTGAAAAGTCTGGTACCTTGGCTTGTTTTGAACAGAAAGGTGAAATCTAAAGTGCAGGAAGGAGACTTGATCTTTTGAGAGATGCAATAGGAAAAAGTTACAGCACTTCCTTTCTGAGCAAAACACTTCCTTTAAAAATAAGGTTCTGTTTACATGTTTACTTTTTTTTGTGGGTTGTAAAGGTCACTTTGTCTCTAAGCTATGAAAACAATCAATGGTCTAATCAATTTCTAAAGTAGATTTAGTCAAAATGACCACTGCAGTGATATTTGGGTTTTGATGTGTGAAGGTGTCCCAAAAAGCTGCTAGAAAAGTCAATGTAGAGCATCACTGCGAAGAAAGAATTTGTAGAGGAATTTTCTGTCCCATTCACTATGCCCACAGGGTGTTGTTTCTTTTGCTTTGCCTAGTCTCAGCATGGCTTCCTCCTGGTGTTCCTACTGAAAGAACAGATCACTGAGAGCAGATCAACAAAAGCAGTCATGCAGTTCACTTGAGTGGTCATGCATAAATATGAGCAGACCTTCCGTTGTTAAAACTGACTGGTTGCCCTCCCAGCCACCAGTTGTCCATGGGCTTCATGTTCCTGCTGCTTGGAGCTACACTGATGATCTCATCCAAGAGGAGAGTGTCCCTCATAGACAGTGAGGTGTTAGTGTTCCCAGGGAGCTGGACTGGGAGGTTCACAAGGGCAAGTAAGTTTGTTGTTTTGAAAATACCAGGATAAGGATTGATATAAGCTGTGTGTCTCATTCTACACTATTTCCTTGGAATTACTGTCTTCTGAATATAATGGGCAGAGCCCTTCCTGCTGTCACACTGACCTGCACCCAGACCTTGGCCAGTGCTCCTGCCTACACACAGAATGTAAGCTCTCTGCCTTGGCCTTTTGTAAGCTCTGATGTTTATTTGATATAGAACACAAAATGAGAAGTTAATAAATGGAAATGCTTAGTGGAGGTGGAAGTTAAATGGGCCTCCTGCTAGAACAGGAGATACTAGTCCTTGTGATATGGAGTGCCTAGTTAATGTCTACAAGGGATTAATGTGGGGGTTTTTTGTGCAGTGATCTTGAATAGCTCGAGTCTTTGGGGACATTTGACTTGGGTAGTTACTGGGTTTGATACATACTTCAGAGGGTATATATCTCTGAAGGGTTGGGTTATGTTAATAGTAAGAAAGAGCAGCTGGAAAGAAACACATGAATACATGATAGTAGGTGAATTTGTTCATGTAATACATTTCTTATGATGTTTGACTTGGACCCATACAATGGTATGAATAAATTGATTTGTGCCAACATCAACAGCATACCTCATAACTATTTAATTTTAAAAAAGGCTGATGCATCTGAAGTTGTGGGTTACTGGGGTGTCCTAGTAGGTGTCTTCAGCGAGCATGAGTATTCTGTGCTGTTCAGTATCATCACCATTCTGGAAAAAAGTCTAAAGCCACTGCCAGTGGTGGTTCAGCAGAGAAGCAGGCAATGTTGAAGCAAATTCAAAGCCATGTCTGGAAATGACAGGTCTACTGGGATTTTCTTGCTTGAAGATCCTGGATAGTATGTAAATCTTTGGTGGAATGGGGATCAGGTAGTGAAGTGTTCCTTAAAGCTTTTGGACAACTTATGAAGTGGTGACTAAAAGTTATAAGCTCCTTACACTCATTAGAGTCAGATAATTGACTGTTAGCAAACTGATACCATCATTGCAGGTTGATTTCTGCAGCTCCTCTGTTATGCTGTAAAACGGGCCTAGTAAAATAACATCCGTCTGATACAGGCAAGTATAGACTTACGTGTGTCAGAGCTGCTGATTGTTCACCCATTGTGTGCTTCACCAAAGCAATGAACCTGAAGAAGGTGGAGGAGATGGGGGGGGATCACAATCAGATTGCTATTAAAAAAAAAAAAAAAAAATTCTAAGTTGTTCAAGCACTCAAGAAGGTGCCTTGTTACAAGGGACTGGAAGGCCTGATCTGTTGATTGCCAAAAAAGCTATCGAGAGGTGATATGGTTTAAGCATGTGCATAATTGACTCCAGTGAGCTACTCTTTAATCCAGCAGAGGAGGAATTAATGGCTCAAGGCAGAAGGCAAACAAGAAATTAGACTGGCCTTGCTGCCAGAAAGCAGTTTGCTCCAATGGCTGCTTCATTCTAGGAGAGTAGTGAACTATGTTTTGACCTCCCAAGGCCTCTAGTCTAGATGCCATAAACCACTGCATTTCACAGAACCACTTAATGGTTTTTGCAGAGGTGTGAGTGGATAAAATGGAACGGTGCTTGTGCATTAGGCAGGAAGTCAGAGTGGTCTTACCTTAAATATGTAACTCTGACTAGTCCTGCTGCAATTGATTTATGCTTTTCTGTGCTTTAGGAAAAAAGCCAAGACTAATGGTTATGTTTCTCATCCCTGGTTTTGTTGTTTTTTTTCCTCCCGATTTTTGCTTATGCCTTAAAGTTTTATGCAACATAAGTGGTACATCCTGGATGTAAAAAGCCTGGTTCATGATAAGAGTGTTAACTTGAAGTTTGTACTTCAGATATCTCCTGAGAATGAAATCTTTGTATTTCTCACAACATTTCTTTCATCATTATGCTGATCTTTCTATTTGACTTGTCTTGTGGCACTTATTTTATTGATTAAACTTTCCAGGAAAGTATAGTTTCATGAGGCAGTTGTGTAAACTCAAGTACACTGAGCAACAGTGTTAAATCCCAACTGCATTTAAATGCTTTCAGTTACTTCATTAATCTTCTCTTGCATTCAATATGAAAATCCTTTACAAGAAATAAATCTGATGGATGTTGTAATTTAGTTTATGAATTTGTTCAGAGTAACTTGTGGCTGTTTACCGCCTGAAAACTAAGTTACAGTTTTATAAGGCCAGAGATATCATTGAATTCATTTAGTTTGACACTGTGTAAAGCAAGGCAGTGGGCTTTCCTGAATTTAAGCTAAACATCTAAGTTGAGACTGAATGTTAATAAAGAGCTGCAAGTGATGGAGAGTGTGCTGTACCAAACACATGTTAAGATATAGCTAAGTAAAGAAGCTTGAAAAACAGACCTTGGTTTGCTCACTCCAAAAACCTGCAATTAGCAAATGATTATCTTTGTTCTGAATGGATTAACTAACATGGTGCTCGTTCTCTTTGGCTTCTGATTGACTCTGTAATAGCCAACATCAGCGATCTATGTCATGTGCTGGATTGTGAAGTCTGCTAATTAACACATTAGTTTCATATTGCTGCTGCTAATATTTGCACTGAAGAACTTCACTTTTTTTTTGGCCATATGGATGGGTGGGAATATCAAGATCGTATTATGGCTCTGTGCTCATTCATGTGTGATGCTTTGTGCTCTGTTTTTCCCAAGACATCTAATCAGGCTTGGAGCTGAACAGCGCCTTTTCGGAGAATCTTTAACTGAAAGGTCAAAATAAGCACAAGGCCTTGGAGACAAGTCTGCTGTCTCTCTCTGCCCTCCCCCCCTCCTTTGTGTCTGTGTCTCTCCCCATATACATATGTACGAGTCCTTCACTCAACACATTCATCTGTGATTCCTTTCTTGTGACCCAGGGCTTCTAAAGTGCCCTGCTGCCTCTTGGGATCTTGCCCAGCAGCCCAAAGCTCTGCAGGCTCAATCTCATACAGCAATCTGAGTTTGTTTACTGTGGGCTGTGTGTGTGTGTGTGAACTGTGGTGAGGGAGCTCCTGAAACTCGCCTTCTGATGGGTCTGATGGCTCTCCAGCACTGCTCTGCCTGCATCTGTGCCTCTCGATTAACCTCACATAGGTGGAGCAGGATATCCTTTAAGGGCAGTATTTGCTTATAGACTGGAATCTGGTGGTTCTTCAGGGGAGTGGAAGGAAAATGGAGCCCTCACTTTGAGACCACTATAAGGCACAAGTGATGCCATGGAAGCCAAAGACTTAGGTTTGTGGTATAGATTAGGTCTAAACTAAGTGGGATTTGTTCGTGCTTATCTCTACTACCTCCTGTCCATGCACTGAAGGCTCTCCCTGAAAACTCCCTTTGGGAGACCATAACTGTTGGGAGTGGGAGATGCTGAAATCTGTTTACCCCAGTTCTCGGGGTATACTTGAGGAAGATCCCTTGGTGTTAGTAAATAAGATTTATTTTTAAGGTATTGATGGGTTTGTATCTGTTTTAAGAGCATTTGAGGCATTCAACTCTTGCTTTTCTTTGACTGCTATTGTTTCAGCCTTGCCTTGGCTATTCCCTTCACTTACCAAGTGCAACTGAAAATGAGATATTGAAGCAGCCCATCTAGGCTTTGTATGCAATCTAGCAAGTGCTAGTGCTGGCAGTTGGACTCTTCCTGCTTTTTCTCTGGTAACATTAGCCCCTGTTGTTTCCTTGTGCTGTTTCTGAAAAATACTGGTTTGGTTTCTGTGTGAGGTGGTTGGCCCATAAATGTATGCCAACCCACCTAAAAATTCTTTTTTAAAGTCTTTCATCAGGTCTTTTCTGTTACATCGTTTAAAAAGAAGAAATAATTAAAAAAAAAAAAAAAAAACCACACAAAAAAAACCCAAACCAAAACAACAAAAAAAAACAAACAACCAAAAACAACCCCAAAACAAACACCTCCCTTTACCCAGGGAGACAGCAATCATCTTGTTCTGCTGAGCTCACTGCTGCTTACACTGATCAGTACTGTTTTCTTTGTCTTCATTTTATTTTAGAGTTAAGCTATAAACTCTGTAAGATGGGGCTATTTTTGTTCTGTATTTTTGCTCGATCTTTCACATGAATCTCCCAAATGCTAAAAAAAATTATTTTAAAGGCAAAACTACCATCCATGTCAGGGGCAAGGTGGTCATTGCTCTAAAACTGAAGCGTTGCGGTTTTGCTCTGATAAAATGTTTTGGCAAGCTCACGCCTGCACAGAGGAATGCTTAGGTCAAGGCCAGGCTCATGGCCATCTTCTGTCTTTAACTTGGATTGCCTTTTGTCAGCCAGATGCCTTATGATTTCCACCTTCTCTCTCTGTCCCTCTTTTGACAGTAGCTGTGGGCACTCCACAGGGGCTCTCGGTCTCTGTTTGCTTTAGCTGGGGAGGTGTTTGCCCTCACTGCAGAATTCCAGCTTCCAGCTGCCAGGGTAACCTGTAGTGCTTGTGTTGATTTATTAGGGCACAGTGTGCTTTGGGAATGCCTTTGCGAAGGAGCTGGGAGTGATGGAAGAGATCCTGCCTGATGCAGCATGCAGCCTTCTTGTTTCTCTTTACAGAGAGGCTAAGCAGGATTTCCCCAAAGCAAGGTAAGAAAAACAGCTCACTCAGCTGACTACTTTGGAGAGTGTCGAGGTGAAACTTCAGTTGGGTTTCCCTGGCATAGGGACAAGGAGATGGATGATAGGTGCGATCCTTCACTTTGTGAAGTGAGTTTTCAGTGAGAGGTGATCCTGTGAATTGCCCAGCCAGAGGGTTTGTACGCTTTTGGTTTGTGTTAAGAGCTGGCATTCCTGAGCTACTGACTAGGGCTTTTTTCTGGCACTTGGCTTTGTGCCATCTAAATGTTTTGCACTTGAAAGAAGCAAGTTTCAACCACTTTGGATTTGCAGACTTGCAGAAACATTTTTCAACAGTGATATGGCAGTGGATTTACTTTTCAATTACTTTGCAGACAGCAAAAATCTATAGACTACAAGTATAAAAATCACTGTCGTGAATGTGTCTTCCCTGTAGTGACTTCACTAGAATAACTTCACCACTCTGTAATTTATCCTGCACCCCTTATTTTCTTATCTGGCATGTACACAGAAATATGTGTTTCTGGAGTTTTTCTTTCTTTTGAGATTTTGGTGGTTGTTGCCCCAGCTGATCTGAAACCAAAACCTAGGAAAATGTTGAGTGTTTGTACAAGGTAGGGTGGACAGCCGGTCGCTTTGTGTTGATCGGGTATTTGGTAGTTGCAGAGCAGGTTGTGTTTATTGGGCATCAGTGCTGAGAAGGAATTTCCTTTCCTGGCTGAGGTAGAAAGCCTGTCCACGTACAGCTTTCTTCCTTTGCTTTAGCATTCCTTGAGGTTGTTTCCTATTTTACAAATGCATCTTTGAGAACTGCCAGGAAAACGTCTCTCTCAAATGGCAATGGAAATTTCTGATCTCACAGGGATGAAAACCTTTGGGTCTGTGCTGAGTGAAAAGAGGATTACCAGCCAGCCATTCTTTAGTGTGCAAAGTGGTGGAGCAAAATCTGCAGAGACTCTCTGAAAGTTACTGGCTTTCTCAGGAAGGTTGCTTGTGAATAGAATTGAATGAGGTTGATCCCATCCTTCATAGCTTCCCTGCTGCAAGTAAGAGAGCAGTGAAATTTGGAACTCAGATGCTGGAATCAAATAAAGAAATTGTTTTTGAAGTAGGTGTCTTGCAAACAGATCTAGAGCCAGTGTTCCTGTATTACTGTAGGAGGATTAATGGTTTTGTGACTGTATTTTGGCCTGATGAAAAGCAGGGGGGCAATGCTGATTTTTCCAAAACTGCTTGAAGGGGTCAGAAATGAGGATGGTCTGCTGGAGTAGATGCAGATGGCTTATTTTCATTGGGGACTTTTAAACCTGCCAAGTGTAAACAGCATCTTAACGGAAAGATGTGAGACAAGGCCTGCACATCTCTCCCTCCTAATTACCACATCTCAGCTGCTGCTGTCTCTTATGCTTACACATCTAAAAGGTGACAATGACAATGTCTTGAAAGGCAAAGCAATAGCAGTAAGGCACTTTTTAAGCTGTATTCTGAAACAAAGAAGTTGTTCAAGCAACAATATCTTCACAAAATATCTTCCTTCTAGAAACTGCTCTTCATGAGACCACCAGAATTTTTGTAGGTCTTGACAACTTATCTTCTGAGTGAGTACAGGTAAAGCAGCAGCCAGCTTCAGTCTCTTTCCCACACCAACAGCCTCAGAAAAGTCTGCCACAGCAGTGGGACTTCCATTTTTGCAGCTCTGCATCAGATTGTCTTTGTGAACACTACCTTTTCAAGAAGTTTTAATGCTTCTCTCACCTGTTCTGGTAAAAAAAAAAAACCTCCAGTAACATTTTCACAGCAGTTAATTTAGGTGCTGAAACCCCGACTTTCATATCCTCGTCACTCATGGCATATAAAAAAGAAGCAGTTTTGAGTATGACCTCCCCTTTAAAGTAACAGCAGCTTTGGGGGGAAGGACAGTACTGTGGTTGTGATTGCAACGGAGTGGTGTAGGAAGAGCAGAGGGAGCGGCAGCTCCCAGATGGTCTTCAGGTGACAGTTTTGGATTTGGTGTTTCCCTGTGAAAATTGGTTGTAGGTTGTGGTCTCTCATGGCAGTCTTGATGGTTAGCTATTAACCTGTTTGGTCTCCCCTCACCCATGACCCTATTCTGTTTCACTGTACCTCTGTAAATCTGGTTTAAGAAACAGTTTTGTGAAAGTTTTTCTTCCTGTCTCCACGCTTGTTCTGTTCAGTTCAGGAGAGCATGCTGGCACCTGAGCCTGGGTAGGCATGTCTTTATGCTCTGTGCTGCTTCTGTCCCTGACCCTTTGAGCAGCCTCTGGGGAGCCCTGTGCCAGAGCAGCAGGCAGGACAGGCTCTGGTCAGATACACCACAAAGAGCCAACGAGATTCTGCTCAGCTGGGAAACAGTGCAGCAGCAAAAAGGCAAAACAGTGCTGGAAACCACAGTTGGTTGGTTTTTTTAGCTGAGAGGAGGATGTTCTTCACTCATAGCCTTCTGCTCATCTTCATACACAGCCCCTTCCTGCTTCCTGTCATCCAGTGTTTTCTCTCTCTGCACCAGGGCATTCCAGCTAGTGCAGATCTGAAGGAGCAACCTATATTAGGAGATCATTATGCAGTGATACTTGCTTTGTTTCTGCAATGGGTTTTCCTCTTTAAGTATTCACCTGTCAACCTCTGGTTCCTCTTCTAAGAAGTTTCTTCAAGTACACTGCTTGCAACTGTGTTGGATCCTACAGCTCTTCCTTTCCCTCTTGTAGTGGCCAGCTCCCTCAGCCTTGTCACAAATAGGGAGTAAAAGCTGAAGCGAGGGGATGCCTGCCCATCTGTGTCAGCCTGGGAAATGGTGAATTTCTCTCCTGAGGCCTTTGCCTCAGGCGTCTTGCCAAAAGGCATCTAGTCTCTATTCACTTCAAACACATACAGTTCCTAAGCCAGAAATGTGCAGGAAGCTCATGAACTGTGATCAGCTGAAGACCAGACAGCGTGACCGGGTGCCTCTTAAAAATCAATGAGTTGAAGAGCTGTGATTTCTGGATGCTTGGGAAACATGAGCAGGCTGCAGCACCTGCAGCACAACAGGAACCCAAAGAGGATCACAGGATGATCAGCTCAAGCATAGACCTAATGTGCATTTATGGTAGGAAAATATCCTGAAATCTGAGACAAAAGAATGAGAATTTGTGTAATTTTTTTTTTTTCAAACACGAGTGATTACCTTCTTCATAGATCCTGTGTATGGGTTTACTTCCTTCAGTGCATGATGAATATAAGGCAAATTTTACTTTGGAGCTAAAAACATGGTTTTTAGCAAAGGTGGTACAAGCAGCATTGGGACAGACTACAGGACTTTGGTTTTCCCAAAGAAATGCAAACAACTGCAGAGAAGGGTGCAGCTCAGATCCTTTTGCCAGCATGCTTAGCAGGCAGCACAGTACCAGATCTGCTTCAGTCTTTGACAAGTGACCTCTGTCACTGAGTGGGAACATAAAGAGCCTCAGTGAGCTTTGGCTGAACTGGGCTTTTGCTTGTCCGCTGTGGAGAGAGAGAGTAACCTCAGTGTTCCCCTCCCTCCTGCTAGCATGTCTGTGAAAATACTAACTTGATTTAGCTGCCAAAAAAAGATATTTGAAAAGTATACATTGCTCTCCCGTGTCCTAACTTCTGTAAAATATGGGTTATGGGTTGTTCCTGTATATGGTGCTCAGTAATTTTACAGAAGAGAAAGCGGCACCACTACAACTATCTACACAACCCTTAATACAGTGAGGTCTTAGTCTGTACTAGGACTCCAGAGTGCTATTCTGAGCATTATGAACCTGATTATATTACACACAGAGCTCAGATGGCTCAGAGCCATGCTCAGGATATTAACTGTTTCTATTGAGCTTTGCATTTAGAGATTCTTCAAGCAGAGGAGGGCAATGCTGAAGGAGCTAACGTTCCCACAGCAAAACCCTGTCTGTACAGTTGGGGAGCTTTTTGTATTTGATTTGCAAAGGGTAACCTGAGTTTCTAGAGCTTGCTAACTTGTGGATGCTCAGTGTAATAATCTTTTCAATATACTGGGTTTGTAGCTGCAGGTGTTGTGGAGGAGACACTGATGTAGATGTATAGGAGTGCAAGATAAACCCTACAGAGTGCTATAAATGTATCATGGGGGATAAATCCATATGTTGTGTCTCATTTGACAGAGTATGTGATAAAATGGCATTGAATGTGGTTACTTGTGATTCTTGACAGCCTGTGTCCCTGAAAGAGGATTTTTAAGGATTGGTTTAGCTTGTTTTGAAAGTACCTTTAGGAATAGTGAGGGGGCCTTCCCACTTCCGTTTTAAAAAACAAACAAAACAAGAACAACAAAAAACCAAACAAACCCACAAACAAAACCACACATACACACCCCAAGCAAAAAAGAAACAAAAAACCAAACCAAAAAAAATTAAACAACCAAGTGAGCATTTCTTTTCATGATTTACATTTTGGCTTGTGCTCTTCCAGATTTTGTAAAAACAAAACCTCTGAAATCCCAAATGATACTAATAACAAACACTCTGTAGATGCTTGGGTGACCCAAACAAAGTCGATGAGTTTCTCACTGTTTGAATACACATTGTCTTCCAGGTGGGAATGGTGCAACTCTTCCTTCAGGGAAATGGGTATAATCCTGCCCTGGCACTACCTAAATTTGTAGCACACTATTGGTGGACAGATCGCCTTATGGAAGAAAGGGGAGTAGACAGTATTGTGTGGCTGTTGGGGATTTAAGGAACGGAGGTTAGGAAGGTTACAGATTTGCTAGTGGAAGAAGATAGGCACTGTTAGTGTAATAAACAACTAAAGATAATTTGCTGATCGGGATACCCTGTGTAGTTGTATTTGCAATAGGATTTTGAAGTGTACCAAATAAAGAGTTGAGTCTTGTTGGTTTTTTGTGAAGCAGCCCTGGCCACAATTGTGTTCTACTTCTTGTTAAGTGGGCACTGTTAGGAAGGCAGATTCTTGACTCTTCTTGGAGGCAGCAAGACTTTGACAGGCTTGGGGTTAAACTTTCTCCCGGTAAAACTGCAGTTTGCATCATCTTTCTCTGTACTGGGAGAGAGATGGGACTGTTCAGGCAGGGACTGCCCACTGTGCAGTGAACAACTTTTCTGCAGGAGACAGAGGTGAGTGGATGGAAGTGTCTTATGTGCCATGTGGGTCTGCGTGCCTCTGGTTAGTTCACGCTTAGGCTGAAGGTGAGAGGCTGAGTTTGTATGAATATCACTTTCATCAGAAAGCAAACAGTAGACATCTTTACCTTGCAAAGGCTTTACCTTCCAAAGTTGTTTCATGCTGCGAGGAAGGCACACCATGACCTTGGTGTTCCTGTGCCTTCTCAAATTCAGTTTTTGCATGGGACTCCACTGACCCGAAGATTTGGATGCATTTCTCTCTGCTGCTTCCTGTTAAAAGTGACAAATGAACTCTAATGTGGGGAAGCAGTTTGTGTTGGAACCCATCAAAATAAACATGAGGGATTGGTTGTGGTGCTTGTAAGGGATAAGCTGCTGTCTTCAAACCAGGTTCTGTGCCTGAGCTTTCTTTTGTAATTTCCTGCAATTTAGACAAATGGCCAGCATCATATTTTTAAGTGGTGTTTGTGCTGAACGCTTGCAGCAGCACATTCCCATCCATCTTCTGAGCAGAAATCCTCATTCTTAGGTCTTGCTGGGAGCTGCTTTGCGCTTTTCTGTGGCAGCAGCTTTTGCAATCGGAGCCCGCCCGCCGCCCGTAAGGGATGGCTGCTTCTGTGAGAGAAGCCAGCATAGCCAGGCAGACATTATCCCCTTGCCGGAAGGAGGGATCCAGGCTCCCTGGGGAGGAGGGGACTGGTGGGGGTTTGGGGGGGGGGGGTTGGTGTGTGAGCGAGTGATTCACTGCAGCTGGCTGCAGTTTGGTCTCCTTCTCTCTCTTTGCCCTGGGTGCCAGGGAGTGACAGCTTGTGGGCAGCGAGCCAAGCTGTGAAAAGAGGAGTGTGTGAGGCCTTCAGCTTTCTCATGCTTTATCAAGCTGCAAAGAATAGCTCGATATTCAGCCAGCATTGGTGCAGGTCAGGAGAATGGAAATGCTAACTTAACTCCTGACATGCCGGCTGACCGCGGGCCCTGCACGGAGCCAGGGCTGCTTTGTGTGGCTTTCGTATGGCAGCGTGCAGAGCAAAAGGAGGAAAATGTGCTTTGATGAAACGATGAAGATTTCTTTCCTCTAAGTGGGCAGCCTCTGGGATTTGCTGGGAGCGTGGAAAGATGGCAGAAGTGCTGTCCTATCATGGCCTGTTGTCTGTGTGCTGGTGGAGGATGGAAACACAACGGGCGTCCTGGGAAAGCGTGAGGGACTGTGGTGGGTAAGTGAGTGGCAGGTCTGTCCCACTCATGGCACAGCTCTGAGGGCTCTACGGCAGGCCAGCTGACCCCTGTGCCGTGCCTGTCAAAGCAGGAAAACCTGGGGAGCTGGATGTGGCTTGTCCTGGGGCTGTCACCCTTTGCTGGAAGGCCTGGCAGCAAGATGTCCCTGAGGCGGTGGTCCCTGCAGAGGGCTGTCTGCCGGCGTGGAGGGAGTTAAGAGCTCTTGTCGGCTGGGGGTGAGCCTACCTCGGGGTGTTGAGCTCCATTCCCACGGCTCTTTCTTTCTGACCAGGGCTGGGGGAGGGATTGTGCCTGGAACAAGAAAAATGCCCGGAGGACAGAAAACAGCACCCCAGCCCCTCTGGCCTTGTGTTGGGCTGGGAGGGATTTGAGCTTCACCACAGGCTGTGCAGGGGCTGCTGGCCAAGGCTGGGGTCTGTCACTGCATGGCTGGCTGCTGGGTAAGATCTTGGATTTATTTCCCTCCTGTAGGCAGACCGAGATAGCTTTGCAGGCAATCAGGTTCCTGTCTAAGGGACTGGAATAAATTATTTCTCATCTGGAAGGATGTAAAGCAGAAATTAAGGCCCAGTAGTTCCATAAACAGATCACAGCACAGGTTAACATACAGGTTTTGTGGGTGTGCTTGGAGGAGCATTGTTCCCTATTTCTCAAAAGTGTAAGGTAGGAGGATCCTTACCTCCTAATGCTGACTCCACCTTCTCCTCCTCATCATGTTGAGCTGCTGAGTTGAGCTGTTTGAAGCCCTGAGGAGCAGGAAAAGGAGGAAAAGTAGGTAAAAGTCTGAGGGGCCAGGGAAGGGAGTTAGCGGGTGCACCACTTCTCCATCAGCCATTCAGGGGGCTGGAGCAAGAGGGCTCTGCCACATCCCAGCTTGCTTTGGAGCTGTGTGCCTGGGTGTGGGGTGCTATTCCTGGCCAGCACCAGATTCCCAGCAGAGGGAGAAGGGAGTTAGAGTACCTGCTCAGCCCCTAGAAACACTCTCTGAAGTCCTCAGAGGACTAAGCTGTGCAGTCCATATTCTCAAGAGCTTCTGAATCCAAGGCAAGGCAAACTGATGTGAATGGGAGCCAGTGGGAGCATGAGGAGAGATTAACCATGGGCTTGGAGTGCAAGTCCACAGTTTAATTCTGCTGGGCTGTGTTCGCACTGTGCAGACCAGGGTATGCAAAAAATCACAGCAAACGTGTGGTTAGGGAATGAATTTTTCTTTCTTTCTCTCTCTCTTTCTTTTTTTTTTTTTTTGTGTGTGTGTGTGTGCATGAGATGTCTGGCCTTTCTTCTGCCCCAGATCCTCTTTGCCAAGGGTGAAGTACTGTAATCCTCCTGCTTGCTGTGCTGGCCCCTGTGACAGGAAGATCTGGAGGGGAGAAGGTTTTAGAAGCCTGTATGGGGCAGTGGTGTTATTTCTTGCAAGGTCAAGAGAGCAGCCTGGGTCAGCACTCAGGTAGTGGTGTGAGTGCTGAAACAGCAGCATCTGTGCAGATTCTGCAAACACCTAAGTGATTCCTCTTGATGGATCTTGCTGATTGTTAGATGCCAAAATCCTAATGAAGACTAGTAGGCAGTAGTCCTCATTCAGCTTTCTGCACTCAGGTACTTAATGGTCACTAAGCTCCTCTTTCAAGTGTACTGTGGTCCTTTACTCTGTTTGCCCAGCAATGGGAAATGTGGCTGGAGTGGGAGCTGGAGTCATAGGCTGAGCTGAGCCCTGTGAGAAGCAGAGCTGTGGTGGATACACAAAGAGAAACCCTCTTTGGCTGTGGCGGTAGCTTTGGACCCAGGTGCAGTGACTGCCCCAGCCAGAGCTGGCTTTTCTGCTGTGCTCCGGCAGGGGTAGGGGTTGTGTTCCCATTGTGCCTGTGCTGGTTTGCTCCTGTCAAGCCTCTTCTCATTATTCTTGCCTTGAGCTGTCTCAGGCCCGAAGGCAAAGTGCTACAGTAGGCTCTGTAGGCTTGCCCTTGAGAGACATGGGGTCCTTGGAGAGTGCCTGTTCAAGGGAAGCACTGCAGTGGGCTGAATTGAGGCTGTTTCAGGCTGCACAGCTCTGAGCTAATCTCCCAGAGGCAGAGACATTACTCACCAATCAGGAATGTGTCTGTATTTTTCCTAATGAGAACAAAACATTTTATCCCTGTTCATTAGCAGAGAGTTAGGGTGTACTGTTGCTATGCCAACAGACTCCTCTCCCCTGCAGACACACTGGGGGTGTCCTCCATGCCATGGTTGGAAGGGTGAACGGGAAGGCTCATTCTGGCAAGAAAAAGATCCCATTGTTTTCCCCAGGCTGCCTGGACTTTGTGCAGCTGGCCAGACCTTGCCTTCTCAGGGGGAAGGGAACCACAGCGGGAGTCAAGTGCAACAGAGATTTAATTTATTGGAAAAATAGTCTTTACATTTCATGTTATGTTGTTTTTTTCCAGCTTGAAGCACACTCCTCAATAAGAGAAATGAAGGTGTCTCAACGTTCCGAAGAGCCCAGATGGTAAGCAAAATGTGCCGGGAGTCAGCACTGGGACACTCATGGACTGCTGCAGCCCACTGGGGTACTCAGTGTTCCTGATGACCTCGGTTTGTGTGGCCAGTGTAATGCTGGGCAGCCTCTTGATGCTGCTGCGTAGCGAGCCCACCTGATGAACTGTACCACCTGTGATTAGCTGGATGAAGGGGGTTCACCAGGAATATGGTCCGCTGGAAAGAGCGAGTGGCTCTATGCAAAGACATGCACTTGTTCCCTTTGCAAAGGTAACATCCCCTTTATGTAGGGAAATCCTGTGAAGGATGGAGGGCATCTCTTTAACAGAAGTTTCCATCTGTAGAGTTCTGTAAGCAAATGTATTTACTCCAAACGTTGCCTGTCTGCTTGCTGTTTGTCTTGGTGATCCTTCTCAGCTGCACCCCCTTTCTTGAGGGACTGGTTTGGATCTGTGGGTTGCAGTGGCACCTAAGTCAGGCCACCGTACACCTTTGCAAGAATTTGTTCGGCACCTCTGGTGCTGCACTTTTATCTCTGTTGCAATGTAAAAAAACAACTTGTAAACTTTGAATATTCTGTAAGAGGGAGTGACTTTAACCTACAGACAGAAACAAACTAAACAAACAAAAAAAAGCTATTTCTGATGGTGATCTGTGACCAGAAATGGGCCAGTGAGTGTTGCTAAATCTGAAATCAGTCTTCTGGAGCACGGGTGATGTTCATATCTAGCTGTCAATCACAATGCAGTGTCACAAGCAGCTTTGTGCTGGCTGAGCTCTGTGGTGTTGACAGCTATAGACCCTTGAAAAAAAAAAAGTCTCCCTGAAACTAATTTTTCCTTTCAGGCTTCTTCCCGTTAAACAGGATAGTTACAACTCCTATTGCAATTTTCCTGGCGTAGCACTCTGTAAATAAATGTGTGGAATATAAATATGGGAATTTGAATATCAAATACAGGGTGGTACAGCAGAGATCTCAGACTGAATGAGCTGCTGGAGGTCTGTGGATCTGCATGAACTTCTGGTGGGGCAGTGAAACCCTGGCACCTGGATACCAAGTGCCAGTTTAGATGAATCACTGACTCTTGTACTGGAGAGATAAGTATTGTGGTAGAGCATTGGGAATGCAGGAGCCTTTCATCAGAAAGATGTTTGCTTGTTGGACTTGTGGCCATAGCAGAAGGAGGGCTTACCAGAAGTGAAAACAATGAACCAAGTGAGACAGCAACCCCTAGCCCAGACTTCTCTTCTTGTGTGCAGCCTGTGTGGTTTCAGTTTGGTAGTAGACCTGAATTGAACTCTTGGTTGGTAAAGAGCAAGTTTTTAGGAAACCTGTTTCAATCTGGAACCTCCAAGAATAAATCCTGAGTACATATAACACATGTACAAAGATTGTTGAGTCTGGTTTCCTCAGCTTTGCATTGCTCTGGGTGGTTCAAGTAAAACCACTAAATCAAAGCTGTTTGAAATAGGGAATGAGTAAATACTTGAGATGACTTGAATTTGGGCCAGTCTCTTCTGGATCTGTGCTTTCAGGGTACATAAAAGAGCACAGGGAGAGCAGAGGTCTGCATGTTGTAGCCTTTGAGATACCAAACTAATTCTGTCTAAATCCTATTGAAAAAGTGCTCCAGGAGAAGTGCACTAGAGGACATGCTTTTTAGTATCTTTAAGTGCAAAAGATCATGTCTGAACAAACTAACTTCTGAAATGGGAGTTACGGTTATTATCTGAGTCGTGCTCTACTTCATTCTTGTGCGGCTGGAGTAGTACTTCAGTGTTACCTAGGAGAGTGTTACTTGTTCCTTAACTCTTCTCTCCCTTTTTAAACACTGTAGGGGCTGATTTTCTGCCCTATTTTCTGTGGACCACCATTTTTTCTTTTTTTAGAGTAAAGATAAAGATATAACTTGCTGTGCTGTGTGCAAGGCAAGACTTCTTTGGGAGAGACCCTCACCTTCTGGGTGTGGAGAGCATGTTTTTCAAAACTGAGATGTGTTTTGACTGTGGATATTTCCTTCTCATTCCTTTCTTATTCTTGGCAGGCAGTTTTG
This sequence comes from Megaceryle torquata, assembly GCA_024611175.1. Classification (NCBI taxonomy): domain Eukaryota; kingdom Metazoa; phylum Chordata; class Aves; order Coraciiformes; family Cerylidae; genus Megaceryle; species Megaceryle torquata. The sequence continues at coordinate 26,057 of JANIJG010015962.1, forward strand.
TATAGTGTGCTCTCTGCGAAGTGGTCAAAATAGTAGGGGATTTGGATATTTCTAGATTTTTCTGGCCCCCTATTTTATGTGTACTCCCTTCCTATATGACACAAACCTTCTTCTTAGCTACCTCAAACTCCAGCTCTGTTTCCAAATGTGGTCTTTCAATGAAAGACTAGTCCAAATTGACCTCTGGTGTTGAATCTTATCTTGCAATTCTATTTCTGAGATGTCTCCCATTGCACACTGAGCTCTTCTTCACTAGGCCTGTATGTTCCATTTGTTTTAAGTATTTAACTTTGTAGCAACTAGATTCTTGTTTTGGTAGTATCTGAGCTTCTTTCAGTGGAAAAGCAGTGCAGAACTCCACATATCCACAATGCAGTAAAGAATAAAATTTCAGATTTTGGGCTTTTTTTTTTTCCTCTAAAAGCATTGCAGGTGTAACTCTCAGATGGTAAAGAGCAAGGTGAATATAAGTCCTTGTATTGTGTTCTGGGTGCAGGTTTTATGTAACTCTGAAGGTTGGCATAGTTTGTCACCAAAGATGTGGTCAGCTTTCCTGCACTGCATTCTAGAAGCTCAGCTTCTAGGAAGTGTTAAGTGCTTTGCCCATCTCATCCGTTCCTATTGGAAAAGCTGGCAGCCCGTGGCTGGGTTAAAAACTGGCTGGATGACCAGGCCTAGAGAGTGGTGGTGAATGGTGCTGCATCCAGTTTGCCATCCGGTGACCAGTGGTGTCCACCAGGGATCAGTACTGGGCCCAGTCCTATTCAACATCTTTATTGATAACCTGGATGAGGAGGTTGAGTCTACCCTTAGTAAATTTGCAGGTGACACCAAGTTGGGTGGAGTGTCAACCTGCTGGAGGGCAGGAAGATGCTGCAGAGGGACCTGCACAGGTTGGGTTAATGGGCCACGGCCAACAGTATGAAATTCAACAATACCAATTGTAGGGTCCACGCTGGAGAGTGGCTCAGCAGAGAGGGACCTGGGAGTAGTACTGGGTGATAACCAGCTGAACACAAATTAGCAGTGTGCCCAGGTGGCACGGAAGGCCAATGGCATCTTGGCTTGTATCAGGAATAGTGTGGCCAGCAGGTCTAGG
>JANIJG010015962.1:27201-38247 GCA_024611175.1 Megaceryle torquata
CAGCTCCCTCAGCCTGTCCTCACAGGAGAGGTGCTCCAGCCCCCTGATCATCTTCGTGGCCCTCCTCTGGACCTGCTTCATCAGGTCCATTTCCTTCCTGAACATGGTCTATTAAGGATATTGTTTTATGTAGTATCAGGAAATCCCTAAATATTGTGCCCTTAACTGGGAAAAAAGTTGATGAATTTAAATGCACTTAAAGAACATATGACAGAATAAAGCCCTATCATTCAGCCTTTGTCATGAGGGATATATCTTTCACCAGAGCAGGCTAAATCAAGTATCACATAATTCCTATTTTCAAAGTACTAACATGGAGGGAATGTTTCCGGAAAATACACCCTAGTCTGGTGGAACAAGGTATAGCTGGATGCTGTGGCTTGAAAGTGAACTTGCTTTTTGACAAACTCTCTGTAAAAAATTTAGTCTGCATATTTTAACAGAAAACTACCTGAACATCAATGCACTACACAGTTGGAGTCCCTGCTGTATTCAGTAACCATCACTCTGCGTTCTCCAGCTCATATGGAATTTCTGCAGCTTTAGGGAAACCACTGAATCTTAAGCAAGGTGTCTTCAGTTATTGGAACAGCAACAACAGTGACCAGAGGTGAGGATTACCTTCCATACAAAGAGCAATTCAATAAACTCTTCCACCTGAAAAGTGATGAGTGATTGTTATCTTCAAATCCTGAATGGCATGTAAAGATTAAAGGGTGACAACTTTTTTTTTTTGCTTCTTCCATGAAAAGTATGAATAGGTATTGAATGGAGCCAGCATGTAGTAAGCTTAAAAACAAATAACAGCTTAGTCCTTGATGTGTGCAGTTAACCTGGGAAGCTTCTTGCCACAGGATGTTGTGAATGCCAAACATCTGTGTGCTTGAGGACACAGGGCAGCTTCACAGAAGGAGCTATTGAAGGTAACTAAATGCATAGAAACCACCTCTGTCCCAAGAAATCCCTGAGCTGCACATTGTTGCAGCCTGGAAGAGTATTCAGGAAGGTAAGGTGCTACTATGTACTTACTTTGTACTTATGTTTCAGGCCATTGCCAGAGCCAGACAACTGTAGCCTGGTTTGTCAGCATGGAGTAGAAGGGGGAGGATACAAATAAAACTTGTAAAAACAGACACTGGCACAGTTTGTGTTCTGTGTTGGTTTTGTGCTGCTTGTGCTCTACCGCATGCACTTTGTATTGGTAAAGGCATTGCCTGTGGGCTGTTGGAGTCTGCAGACTGTTGACTTGAGTTTGAAGAGAGGTGGAGAGCATATTTCTGGAGACTACACATCTGGGAAGGGTGGTGTGAAGACAAATATTCTAAGCAGAGAAGCTGGCTTTCTCCCTTTCTCTGTGGCATGTACTGTTCCTGCTGCTCTGAGATGGCAACTGTTATACTGAGTTACAGAGACTGTCTTACTGCGGATAACCTAAATCTTATTTGTGTGATATTCCCCCCCACCACCCCTTTAAAAGAGTGATTCTTGGCTAGTAATGGCCTGTAATTTCATTTTGGCTGAAATGGGTGATAAGCAGATATATAAACAGTACAATCCCTGTTCCAAAGCCTTTTCAAACTAAAAACATCATGGCCTATGTGAGGTTCATACTCTTCAGAAGTACTCAAAACTCTGGTCTTATTTTAGGTCCTGTCTAAACATTTAAAAATAACTCAGAATTAGGGCTCACTCCTACATGCCTCACCCTTGAAATTCTGGTCCTGCACTTGGTTTTAGATACTTACCCAGATCTGCAGAGGGCACAGTACAGAATGGCCCTGGTTGTTCCTTTGAAATTCGCCTTTCAGAAGGAAGAGAATGTGTTGGGCTATCTGTCTTTGTTCCTAGGGACATGGTCTCTGCTGTTAGATGGTGTCCTTTTGTTTGCTAACTTTGCTGCTGTGATCCTTAGGGAACAGCTATGGAAAGCTGACTGGAAGCAGAACTAAGATGATATGTATTTTTAGAGGTCTGCTTTTATGACTGAAAAAAACCCTGAGCTGATGTATTTTCAGAAACCATAGTACCTTTGTAAGGAGACAAACTCACTTGTCTGCATATCATACTTTATAGTGAAAGTCACTCTGTGGACTGGCTGAATAGTTGTGTGCTCAGAGCACAGCTGTGAGGAGAACAGAGAGGCCTGGGGCTGAGATGAGAAGCCAAGTGGAATACATACAGATTAGGACAACAGTCACATTGGGGAAGACTGGCACTAGATGGAGTGGGATTAAATTCCCCTCCTGTTGATTGTTCCCTTACGATCTGTCTCACGTAGGAAGAAATGGGCATGTCAAGCCAGAAGTCTCACCATTGCTGAGTAGAATCGACTGTTATTACACCACTTAAGAGAGCATCCTTCCTATTACATTCTCAATTTCTCAGTTGTGGTTTTAACCCAGCAGTGATTCTATCTCAGCTTGTTCTTGTGTCTGCTGGACCTGTCTGCCATTCTCCAGATTGTCTGCCCAGATCAGACTTAGTCTGAACCCATCTTTAGCCTCTATGATCTTTTATATTCCCAGATGGTCCATGATTTCAACTAGTAAATTTTTCACTAAGCCGTAAGAAGGTTTGATTTTAAACATTTTTATGATGCTAAACTTGTGTCAGCCCCACTGTGGCCTTGTGGGTTGAGATTAGATGGCCAGCTATTCAGTTTAGTCCATGTATATGTCTGAAGAGCGCTATCTCAGCCACTTTTTTGGGGGGTTTTGATGAGTTACCTATGTTGTGTCAGAGTTGAACAGTTTCCTCTACCAGAGGAAGGCATGGTCGCTGCTGTGGGGAATATAGCTTAAAATGACAGAGGAAGAGTGCCTGGAACTGGGACAGTTTGCAAACAGCACTGTGCTGATCACAGGCTATGGTTTATCCTTTCTGCAGAAATGTACATACTTTCTCCTTGTTTACCTTGTTCAGCTCTGTCTGGCTGTTCCTTCCAGCAGAAGAGCAGCCACTTGGATATAGAACTCAGTGCTATTACCTAACAAACTACCTTAAATCTGGTTGTCCTGTCTCCTGGGCACTTTTTTGCCCAGGGGTAACCCTCTTGAAATGCCAACAGTCAGACAGCTCACTGGCTGAAATTCCTGCTCATAGCAGTTTGCATTTCAGACTAGAACTGCAGTTTATGCAGCAGACCTGTTAGTGCATCTCTCTGGCCCTAGGGTGAAGGTCTGGGCTTTCCTGCAAGGCAGTGGGAAGAGCCAGTCAGTCCTGCCCAGCCAGTGGCTGTCAGACTGTAAAGGTGGGAGGCTGGTAAACCAGATGGAGAACAGTCTCATCTGAAAAGCCTGTAAAATTCATTGCTACCATGAACAAGTAGCCAGTTCTGAACCTTAGTGCCTGTAGGACAGCACCAAAGAAGCTTTCTTATGGACTTGTCTTTCCTAAACAGGACCAGGAGCTGAAATACGTTGTCAGAAAAATAATTTCCTCAATCGGAGTGTACAGATAAAAGAAGGTTGTGTTACAAAGCCACTTGATGGTGTTAAAATTTCTTATGGTCAATTTTGTCTTGTAATAAAATTCTCTGTTCTGGATAAGGTGTGACTCTATGTCTGCCTGTTAACAAAGTGACTGGAGAACTCTTGCTCCAGATGGTTTATTTCTCCAAGTACCAAATCTTGCAGTGTCCTAGCTTCTGCTTCCTTTGCTACTTAATTTTCTTGTTGCTCATTTTTACTCCTCCAGATTATGGACTTACAGTGGTATGAATGAAGAGCATTCCCTGATGGTCTGTGCATAGTAGCCTTCCCACCCCTATCTGTACGCAGTCTAGTGCGCTGAAATTTATCCTTGAAGCAAGTGCTTCCAAGTGTGGATTCTGTTTGGGGTAGAGGGCTGTGACTGTGGGGTGGTAGAGTAGGCCGTGTCACTGCTGCCAGCCTGTGGCTCCTCAACCACATGCACCTTGAGAACCCTTCATGGATGCTTCCTGTGCCACCATTCTATGTTGGACTAGATTTGGAAGCGCTGGATATCAGAGATCCAAGCCTGTGTGGGAGGGTCATTGCTTCGGCCTGTTGAGACTGGTGCAAAGCTGATCCTGGATCTTAAGTCTGCACCTCAGTCTTCTGCAGTAGTGCACTTGGAGCTATTGTGTTTTATACGTTACAAGCAACTTTGGAAGGTCCCCAGGCTTTTTGAACAAAATGGTGCGTTGCTATCTGCTCTTGGCCTTATGAAGGCCTTGTATTGACTTGCAGAGCTGGAAGAAAGTGTCTGGCCACCTCAACTTGGATCATTATCTAGTAGACCTATGTAACCTAATTACCAGAATACTGAGCCTTATAGTTTGTAGCTGACTACTAACAGCCTTCCAGGCTTAGGCAGTAATTTATGGAAGATTAATTGATCAAAGCTTCATTTCTGATAATGCTTTAAAATGAGTTGAGTAATGCAAGATAGAATATACCTCAACTTGGTTTGAAGGCAAACCGCAAGCAGATTGTGGTAGTGATGTGGAATTTTGTTGATTTTGCTGCCTCTTCTGGGTGGGAAAGGTAGATGCTACTCATGTGGTTGCACTGCATTAAATTTATTTGCGTGTTGCTGCCTGTATTCATGGCTGTAGCCAGAACTGCTGACACTCTTTGAGTCTAAGGGATGACTGTCAAACAGCTGTCAGGCTGTATGGTTCTCTAGAAGATTGCTGGGGAGGGTAGAAAAGTTCATTTTATTTGAAATTAAGTAAAACTAAGGAGAATTCATTCCTGTCCACAGAGAGTATATTAACTCTTTATAGAGCTGCTGTGATACTTGAAAACTTCTGGAGAGTTGAGGAAATGCTGTTCTTTAATGGTCCAGAGCACCTTGCACTACTCGGTGCCTGCAGAGTGAAAGTATTTATTCAAGGGAGGCTCCTCTATTTAAGGGTTCTGATTTGCATCTTGACAGCTGGGTGGTGGAGCTGAGATGTGGTCCTTGCGTGTCTGCTTGTGGTCTCTAACACTTGTAGCATGAACTCCTTTTGTGGTAGGTCTCTCTGTTCTCACACTGTGTAATCCTGCAGGGCTGATGCTGGCATGGAGACCACGGTTTCCTTTTAAGGTGCAAATGTAGGACTAGCTTCCTTTCACAGGAGTTTCACAGGTCGCTTGAAGCTCCTTTCCTCCCTTGCTAGGTTACTCCAAGGCCAGGTTAGATGCAAAATGACTTGCCTTGGGAGTGTGGCCTTTGCTTCTGAGACATGAGAGATGGGTTAGGGGTCACAGTGAGGTCCTCTGGGAAGCATGTTCTGGTTGCAGGAGGTCTCCTCCCTCCCTTCTGGAGGGCACTCTGCCAAGGTAAATAGACAGGAAGGCAGAAACGTTTACATTGAGAAGATCATGTGCTGTTTCAGCTGCTTGTGGATAGAATGTTTGGGCATTTCTGCTTTATAGAAACCAGCACAGAATAGCTAAGGCAGCCATTGCAGAGCAGGACTCTGGCTTTCATAGCCTGTGGAGCCAAAGCTGAGAACAGGAGGATCCTGGCTGAGGCTGGGGAGAGGTGCCCCTAATGATGGGGAGGGCAGTGCGGTTGGGAAGGCGTGCCTTGTTTGAGGTGAGGCCAGTAAAATATGAATCATGTCTGTTTGAAGTAGTGATGAAATCCCAGATGAAGGTTTTCTGTAATACCTGGCCAGATAGTCTGGGGTTGCTTTAGCTTTCCTTTCTCCCTGGTTAGAACGGATGGTCCTGACCTACTTTTAGCAATCTGTTGAACGCTGCTCAGTGCTCAGCTGTACGTAAGACAAATGCACATTATCTGTTTTGTTCAGTCAGCGTCTGAGTGAGAAGTTTCCATCCGACATTTAGCAGACAGGGAAGAGCTGTTCCCAGAAGACAGACTGGTGCCGGTAAACTCAGTTTTGCCACTCCTGTGCACTGTGACTCTGGCCTTTGCTTCTCTTTCCCAGTCTGCTCAGGGTGATGTGTGCTTGCCTCACATTGCTGCTCTGTTGTACATTATCTTCTTTCTGCTGTGCTGTCAGGATTCAGTCAGATGGTATCTAAATGTTAATATGATAGAGATTATCTTTAGAAGTAGTTAGTGAATTAATTCTCCAGCTTCCTAAATATATGATTAGGCAGGGCTAAAGTTATATTCTTAATACTTAAAAATAAAATCTATAAATGTATCATAAAATAAGTTTAAATAGAAGTGTCATCCTGGGGTGAATTGCAAAGCTGTGTGTAGTTTGGTATCCTGTCTTTGACAAGATCCAGAAGCAGACACTTAATGAGGGCTCTAAGAAACAGGGCCTGTATAATGTGGTGGGCTTAGTTTGTTCTTTTTCTTCCCCCTCCTCATTTGACTCCCAGTTTATGACCATCATTAGGGCCTTTCTTGGCCAGGAGTTGTATCTAATCATCTGATCTCTACTACATCTATTCTCCATTAATTTATATAATCCTTCTTCTAACTTGTTTATGTTTCTACTCTCCATGACATTCTGCAGCAGTGAGTTCTACAATTTAATTATGCACTTTAAATGTTATTTAAATTATTCTACATCCACTGACAATATCCTTGAACTGGCTTAGAGAAGTCTGTAACTTCGGTGGGCACTGTCTTGTGTCTTCATTGTAAGACACGGTAGTTGATTATTCCTTGTTTTTCACATTGACACTGTCAGATCTCTTACATTTTCTGTATCTTCCCCCTTGTTGTTTCTTTGTCAGTCCAAAGTCCTACTCTGCTCAGCCTCTCCTTATATGGAAGCTGCTCCATGCTTTTGATCACCCTTGTTGTCCTTTTTGTCATTCTCTCTCCTTTTTCAGATGGGGGAATCAGAACTGCCTGCAGCATTCAACAATATAATGGTGATGCTTGTTTTCTTTCCTGATTGCTCTGAAGGTTGTATTAGTAGGTCAGTTCATTCCTATCAGACAAAAAGACAAAGTGCCCAAAGTTTTCCTGAGGGGTAACAACCAATTTGGCATTTGTGTTCATGTAATTAGAATATTTTGTGTTGGTTTTGGCATTTATTGACATCTAAGATGTTGTGTAGTTACTTAGGAGTTCATGAGTTATGTTACTGTTTGCAGGCATTTCTGAATTTGATTGTGATGAATAAATTATTTTTAATTAGCTTTACCACTTCTGGACATATTTCTCTTCATAGATCTTATGTAAACATTGAATCACGCAGGTTTCAGAACAAACTCTTGGCAGATCTTGCCAATAAACTTTCTCTGATGGGAAACTCTTCCACTTTGGGTTTTCTGTCTTTTAACTAGTTGTTATAGTCCCTGTCATGATTTAATTTTAATTCCCCAATATTTTTTTTTCAAGAGCCTTAGCTGACAGTTCTTTTAAAATCTGTTTAGTTGGTATTAAGCAGATTAAAAACCGTCTGTTGGATCTCAAGTTAACTGGAAATGGGGAATATGTTCTCAGAACTTCCAGGGTACTGCAGGGATTTCTTTCTGCTCCAATATTAGTCGGTGTTTTGACCAACAATTAAGTTATTGAACTTCTGAAAGCAAATTTGTTTGTATGGGGGGTGATGGACTTATATCTATGCAGATTTGTGTGGAAAAGGTGGATTTGCTCACCAGGGTGAATCGGATGAGTAACTATAGTGAGCGCCACTTACCTGGCAGGGTTCTATTACAACTGTATTAAACTTGTCCAAGCTCTCTGGACATGTGCTTTGCCTTAAAGGCTAGAGATTGGGATGGATTCTTTTGTCTGTCTAATTGCCTTGCAAAATATGAGTCACTGGTAGTATTCAACTGGATACAAACTTGACGTGTGATGTGGCAGCTGGAATAACAGGAGGTTCTTGGGCAGGTAGATGGAGGGCTGGTGGGTCGAACTGGAGAAAGTAACCTTTGCTGTCTCTGCATCATTGGAAAGCCAAAGGGATAGCCTGTCCAGATCAGGCCCTATGAAAAGGGCATGTTCCTCTAGCTCGGGTACCTCCAAAAAAGGATGCTGACAAACTGGAAAGGGCTCAGGTAGCTACAAGAAAAAAACAAGTATTTCTGGCTGAAGAAGCTTGGACCAACTTGTGTATCCATCCAAAGGATTGCATGTAGCTGCAATCTGTGATTTGGGAAGGCCCAGAGCTGGTAGGATGTATGGGGGAAGGACTGACTTACATTTGTCTGTCCTTATACTACTCCTTAGACATCTATTACTGTTTGCTGGAGCCAGGGTTTCTGTGTAGGTGGACCTCTGAGTTAGAATAGCTGTCGTTATCTTAATCCTCCTTGGGCAAGAAGGAGGATTACTTTTCAAACTGTTCCTTCAGAAAGTAGCTAGAAGCTTCTTTGACTTGGGAGATTCTGTGGCAGGCAAAGTTAGAAACAAAATGACAAGGCATTTTACTTGGGGTAAATAATCCTTGGGAATCAGCTTGCTGGGTTAAGGAGGTAGTTTCTGTAATTTAGAAGCCCTGAAAAAAAAAAAAGCTCTGACTGGGAGATGTTAGTTAGGAGCTCGTGGGCTAGAAGAGATTGCTCAGTAGTGTTCTGTTCTGTGGTCCTCCTGCATGTGATCCTGTGCAACCTGCTCTAGGTAACCCCACTTTAGGAGGGAGGTTGGACTAGATGATCTCCAGAGGTCCTTTGTAATGCTCACCACTCTGTGATTGTGCAGAAACTTGGAGCGGATCCCAAAGGGCTCATATCTTAACTTTCTGATAATGTTATACATTTTATCCTTTGGTTGTGTTAAGATACTGAGAAACTAACAGTGGACTTGGCTTCCCCTTTTAAAAATTTGCATACAACGTGGCATTTGTGTTCACATTGTCAGTGTTCGAGGATGGTAAAATGAAAAGTCAACCCTCAATTTACTATGATGGAGTATCTATGAAGAAGGCTTCTTATAAAGCAAACACAAACTATTTGCTTTTAAATTCCTTGTAAATGCTTGTGTAGTTTGTCCTGTTTTATAAGTTTGCTATTTAACATTGTATTATTAACTCTTTATTAACCATGTCTACTGGAAGTTTAAATTAGTGTTTGTAACACATTTTCATGTGTACAAGAGATGAGATTGGCTGTGCTAGAGCTGTTTAGGGGAAATACCTGTCCATTACCATCAATTAATTCCAGTATGGCTAAAATGAATATTTAGGTAGGCCCAGAGGTGTAGAAGCACTTTTTACCACTTTTCGGAAGAACCCTAACAATGCACAAGCATCATTGAAATGGCAGTAGCATCACAAAATTGACAGTGTTGTGTTTAACACTTAGTATAACTTATTCAGCCCCCATCTGGAAAAGTATGTTGTAATGCTCAGCAGTAACTATCAAGGGTTTAGAAAACATAATTTTCCTAAGCATTTATCTAATAATACTGATAATTCTGTAGCCTGGAAGCACAGGTTTTCTGCTGCCTTCTCTCACTGTTTTAGGTTGATACTTTGTCTTTAGAGGGTTTTTTGTATTGGTTGTTTGGGTTGGTTTTTGAGTTACTTTGACCTCAACTTTGGTGTTACATCTGGTTTAACAGAGCTCCCTTTTCTGTGCCAGTCCTGCTCTGACAAGATGGCTTGGACTTGAGATTCTCCTTGGGGTCAGTTTTATTTGGAAAACAGAGTTTGTTTGTCTCTGCCAGAGCTGCTTGCTGCAGGTGTTCTTAAACAGCAGAGAAGGGAACTACCCTGGTAGTATTAAATAAGATTCAAAAACTATTTATTTAATGGGAATGTCACCTTTCACAGCAGAAAGCAGCAAGTCTCTGCTGGGCATAGGAAATTTTAGAATGGGAGCTGTTATTCAGGGCTTTTTCTGCAGAAAGCAGCAGTGGTCATCTGCCTACTGCTGGGAGATTTGAACGTGCTGGAGCATAAGGGTCGTTGGGCAGCTGGAAGAATAATGTGTTTAATTTTTAAACTTCTTCGTGCTCTCGTTATGGGTTGACTCTGCAACTGATACAGTGGAAATTGCAGGTGCAAATTTGAACAACTTTCTACTTCTTTCCAAGGATAGTTCTGCTGGAACTGTTGAGTATGAAGTCCAGCCTAGAAGCTGGAACACTATCTGACCTTTCTATGTTTGGGGGATAGGACGTGGCATTAGAGAAATAATCTGCAAGGATTGAAATAATCTTTACGTGTTGATATGCTGTTAAAATGTGTCCAAGTGAGTTCTGGTTTTGTTTCTTTAATACATGAGTAAAGTCTCTGAGAAGGATAAGTGAGGTCAGAGAGGTAAAAATAGTGCTCCAGAGAACACGGTCTTATTTCAAATTCCAAGTAACAAAATAGTGCCATTGCTTCCACGTTATTGGTGGTTGTTTTGTGGATGTGATATAAATATTCTGTGGCAGAACTGACTTAATCTTTTAGCCCTTCTGTTGTGATCTAGATTAAATAAATGAAACTCAGAAGTATCATTTGGATATTAATATTTTGCAGTGCATTAGAGGCAATGTTCAAAGTATTGTCTGGAGCATTTTCCCATTTAACAGGAATTCATAAAAAAAATGAAATATTTAAAAGGAATCTTTAAGCCTTGGAAATTGCCTTTAAAATTAATTAAAGGGTACATGCTTTTAGTGCAATCTGTCTGTAACAGCTGTGTTATACACCAGCAGTGAGCACAGGAAGCAGAATGGCTCAGTAAATCCTTAAAGAGCTCAGTAGTGTAGCCTGTCATGAAACCATCAGATTTAAATGTAGGTTATTCTCCTCCTTCCTGTCCTCCCAGAGAGGTTGTGATGGGCTTAACTGAAGAGCAAGGATAAAAAAGGCAGTGAATGCCCATGCTTGAGAAACAGCTTAGAAAATAAAACCAAAAAACACTGCTGGCTTTTTTTATCTCAGCTTTCACGTAGAATGGGAATGCATCAAACTACCAATAGCTACAGACTCGGGCTCATTTCTAACGTTTGTTTGCTCACCTAGCAATAAATACAAGTTCATTTGCTAATGGTTATTCAGCAAAGAGCATTATGTTCAATGTTTACCCATCACTTGAAGTGATTAGAACTAGCTTGCAGAACATGCTGTACTATATATATGGGGGGGGTGGTGTGTGGGGGTTTTTTTGGTTTTGGTGGGGGGGGGGGTGGGTGGGTTGGTGTTTTTGTTTGGTTTGG